>APFE031046748.1:51082-80925 GCA_000404065.3 Pinus taeda | reverse complement strand
CTCCGCCATATTGTTTGTACATCTGAAATTGAGTCTATAGGCATGGCCTTGTGCACGATTCTCGTGAGTGTTGTAAATCCATACTCCAGCCCCTGCTCCTAACTTGTTAACTGAACCATCAAACTCCAAATACCATGTGACTTCTTGTTTCGGGTTTGTATTGAGAGTTTCGGTTGTTTGAGGACCAGGCAGATTGGTAATTTTGGTTTCGGGATTTTCTTCTTACTGTGTGTTGGTTTCCTTAGCTGTTGAGACAATTTCATGGGTATTGGCAACTGATTCCTCATTGACATTCGTTCCTTGCTCCAAAGATAACGACTTATCATCAGTTGGAGGGCTGGTGTTATCATTAAATAAAATAAAAGAATCCATATCAGAATGGGTTGAGCATATTGGAAAATTTTGGGGTTTTTCCTCACTGCTTACCACATACTTCATTAATGTTTCTCTATAAAGTCTCTTTGGTTTCCCAAAGACAGATATAGTGGCATAAGAGAGGTCAAGTTGAAGGGATCCTTGCAATTTTGCTCCCCACGATCTGGATAGGAGCATACCATACTTTGTGGGAATGTCAACAACTACTACGTCCATCAAGATTGTCTTGTTAGGGAATTGGACTAGGGAGACACAAAGGTCTTTGATCAAGCCTAAACATTTGACCTGACTTGAATCAAAAGAATATAGATCTTTGTAGGGCCTGGTGATATCGAGATTCAACTTTTCCATTACAGCTTTGGGCATAAGGTTATGTGAGGCTCCTGAGTCAAACATAGCATTATGCAGTATTTTGTCATGTATGTGCAGGCTGACATAGGAAGGTGGAACAGGTCCATATGTTGTTTTTCCGTCAACTTCTGGCCCGAACAGTAGTTTAGGGGTATCATCTAAAACGTTTACATCATCCCTAACTTCTGGCAATTGAAGCGACTTTTGAATTTGTTGTCTATATACATCATGCTTAGCCAGTTCTGAGAGGGGAATGGAAATCTTGAGTTTTCCAATCTCTGCTTCTAAACTGAATGGTTTTTCCACTGAGTTCTTGGCATTGACAGTGGTGAATTTCTCTTTTTCAGGCATACTCTTTGTGTTCTCTTTTGGAATGTCAGTATCACGGTGTATGACCGTTTGTGGTATTTCTGTTTTGGGAAGATGTCCGGGAATTCTCTTCAGATCGTCTTTCGAATAGGAGGGGGGCAGAGGCTGCTCAATAGGAGAATGTGTGTCTGTTACATCCTCCACAGTAACCTGATGGGGGTTTGGGACAGAGCTGTCGGCTGGTTGATTGTTGGTGATCCTCCCTTTAGTTTTGTTGAGCTGTTTGCTATCTTTTGTTTTGCTAGGTGGGAGAACATCAACATTCCTTGTTCTTAATTTATATTGCTTGTGTACCTCGTATATAGCAGTGTCATATCCTTGTTTAAAGTCAAAGGACTCTCCCGATTTGGTGCAGAATTGTTTTGTATCAAGGTATGGTCGGTCTTCTTCCGCGAGGAAGATTTGCTGTTCGTTTTCTGAATCTATCAGGTTCATATGCGTCCCATCTGTGGGCTCAGCGGATGTAGATGCCTCCGCATAGTTTTCTTGAAAAGGAGGCCTAATATCGTGGTCCGGACTAGCCCTACCTACGTTTGAGTTTTGGGTTTTTCTGAAGTTTGGGTTCCTTGTGGCATTGGGTTGTTGACCCTCCCATGA
Source organism: Pinus taeda (assembly GCA_000404065.3). Taxonomy (NCBI): domain Eukaryota; kingdom Viridiplantae; phylum Streptophyta; class Pinopsida; order Pinales; family Pinaceae; genus Pinus; species Pinus taeda. The sequence continues at coordinate 79,233 of APFE031046748.1, read as the reverse complement.
ATTTTTCCTCTCAACATTGTCTAATCTGTCTCCCAGCCTGTGCATGCCACTAACGACCACATCTAGCTTCTGCTCGAAGGAGGAAGGCTCTTCTTTGAAAGTGGTTCTTCTCTCAGTTCTGGTTCTGTTTCTTTTAGCGATTAGATTTGCTTCCACGCTCACTGTAGCGTCTTGCATTTCTGCAAGGCTTTGAGGGGCTCTTTCCCTCAACTGATATGCCATCTCGGCATCGAAGCCATCCGGGAATTTGTATATTGCGAGGTCAGGTGGAGGTCTTAAATTTGGTGGTATTGCATTGTAAACATTGTTAAATCTGGCACAGTAATCCAGAACAGCTTCCCCAGGTCCTCTCTTGATAGTATCATACTCGGACAGTATGTGCAGGGGGTCTTTCTTTTTCTCCCATCTGTTAACGAATGTCTGGTATAAGGCTTCCGAGTTTACTATAGAATTGGGTGGAAGTGCCCTAAACCAGGTTCTGACATCACTGGTCAAACTCTGGACAAAAATCTTCATTCTTACACTCTCATCATCAATTTCATAACTCTCGAAATAATCCTGCATTTTCTTTGTATGCTGTAAGGCAGTGCAGGAGGTTGTGCCATCAAAATAAGTGATTTTCGATTGGTAGTCTTGAGGCATAGCCCCGGGATTAGCAGGTAATTGTAATGGCACATATCTGGCCATGATGACGGGGATAAGCGGAGCACCTTAAGCAGCGGGGATCACAGGAATAACCGGGGTAGAAGGAGTAGTAGTGGTAGTAGGGATATGAGATAGAGGTGTAGAGGAGCTACTTGGAGAAGGGGGTGATGAGCCAGGGGAACTCAGGGTTGACCGGAATAAAACTTTGACAGGGGTTGGTACACCGATTGGCTGAACTGTTTCAGGACTAGCAGCAGTTTGGTATTCTTTTTGCTTTTGTTTTCTGACGATCTTATGAATTAAATTTGGATTTTCAACAACAGGTGGGCTGTTTGGATTAGGATTTGATCGTGTATTACGCATTTGTTTTTTAGGAGCCAGCTTCTAATATATTTTTTGGGAAATTTTCTAAAAATCGCAACAACACAGGTCGACTGAGACTTTCACAAGTCGGTTTATTCCTCTGTAGGGCTGCAGACTGGTTTAATGAATTTATCTGAGGAGGTCCCCAGCGGAGTCGCCATTATGTTATCACTCAGGTTGTCCCTAGGCTCCTTATAGGGATACGGCCGAGGTAACCACAAACCAATCTTTGGATTGCAGGTTCTAGCCCACCTGCAATCAGAGAGGGCTCTCTCTTTAGTGTTTCAACTTTTGTTGATGATTTTAGGCTAGCTTTTGGCTCAGGGGTTTTTTGTTTGTGTTTGGATGGAAGGTAGGAATCTCAAATAGAGAGGCAAGGTAAGGTGTGATAAGTTTCGAACCGTTGGGCGTGGAGTCGTGGATTAAGGCTTGCTACAGCGTTTTCTTGGTCACAAGGGGATTATGGAGCGGGATAGCCACACAGGATACAATTATCAATCTACTGAAAGGATGGAATGAAAATCAGGGATGAAAGGCAAAGGAGAATCATTTCATCATGCTGAAAAAGAGGAGAAATGGACGAATGGGGATCTAGGAGCAGTTAAGAATTCCTAAACATTCATTCATATGTGAAAGAAACAGCGTAAACAAGATCATTTAAGCATACATGCTCATAGCTATTTCTGATGAAAACATAGAAAAATGCAGAAATTGAACTTAAGGTGTAGTGAAACAAATCTTAAGCTATTCTTTTTTCCTGCGATTTAGAAGGCGGAATGGTGGTAAAAACATGAAAATTAACAGAGGAGAGAAACACTTATTAAATCATGTAGAAGCACAGGAATTCCGTAATCACTCCTTGGCCAAATGAACACATCAAGTAGTTTAGAAATCCATGCTTTCAGCAATCTTTGATTATAGAAAATATGATAGTTACAGTGCGGGTCTCTATTTGGAGAACTTGCTGGGAATCAGACTAAGCAATGTCTTAGACTTCACTGACTAACCAACCTACCAACCAACCAAACCCTCACAACATTGTTCAGGGTGGTATATATAAGAAAAATATCGGAAAGACATTCATTACAATTGACCTAAACAGGTCTGCTAAAAAACTCTTCAAAAATCTAAGTGTTGCTGGAATTAAATGCAGGTAAATCCTTTTGGCTGCGCTAGAGGCAGCTAAATCAGAAAAGACTACAATGTGGCCCTTGGAGGCCTGATGTGGTGCTGATGGAATGATTGTGCTTCGGGAACTGTAGTTCTACTCTGGTACGAGTTAAATGTGCAATGATCATGATTTGAGGGCTTTGAGTGGCTTTTCCCTCTTTCTTTGACTCTGCTGGAAGGTATTAAATGTTCTCCTACTTCGAGCCGCTTGCTTAAGATTTTGACTGATACTCTTTGCCGCTACATTGATGGCTTTCGCCGCCTACTGATACTCTTTAACACGCTTGATACCTGATGATTTGATTTGATACACTTTAAACTCTGTCATTTATCTTCTGCTGTCTTTAAACCGGATCAATTTGGCACGATCGGGCGATTTTCGGGATTTTTTGGCGCACAACGGGCCAAGGAATCAAAAGATTCCCTGAAACGGCCTATTTCCCGTAGCGATGTGCGATTAGCGCTTCGCGCTAATCACGCATCGAAAATTGCCTCTGTTTCTTGTTCTGGAGCTCCGAAGTGCGATTTCTCTTCTTGCGCGAATTTTCGGCTTTCTGGCTGCTGACGTCAGCAGTACGGCGGATGACGTCAGCCTGCGGTGGGTCCCTGGTACAGAAGTGACATGGCGGGGTGCTGATACTGAAGGCGATGCGATCGCAATATCGCATCGGCGGGGAACGAAAGGTGTTTTAGTTGGACATTAGGCACTTGCGACCGCCGACCGCCGATATCGCGATATCGCGTCGGGTGGCGAAGGATGGGTCATAACTTGCATGGAGGGGAAAATGCGATCTTGCGATGCGATCTGGCTTTCTATGGTCTGTGGAGTGTTAACGAAGTCAGCAAGGGGTTTGTTGTGGTCGAAAAGGAGTAAGTAAGTGGGTGTGAAAGGCGTTTGAGGCTTCGGAAGGGGTCCGATCACCTCAGAGGGATTTTATACTCTGGAAGGAGTCCATTGTATTCGGAAGATGGTTTGAAGGGTGAGGGTTCTTGCTAAGTTTCAGGTAAACTGAGAAATTCTCGGGGGTACTTATGGTTATTTTTCAACCAGGGGGAGGGATATTTACATAGGGGATGATTTACATAATATTAGTAGGGGGATGAGAAAATATAAGGAGTTAGATAATAATGTTAGTGGTTAATATGGAGATGGTAAGAAAGCGCTAAGTTCAGGAGACCTTAGGTTGTACAAGGGGATAGAACCATTCTTCAAAGAGAGTATGGAACAACTTTGAGTAAAGCGGATCTTTACCCAAGCAACTGCTATGAAAATAATGAAACTTTAAGAGGTATCAAGCATATCTTGACCTCTTTTGGGGAAGTTAGTTAATGATTGGGGGGGAAATGGACAAAGGGAGTTAGTTATACCTTTTTTGAGTTTCTCTCATAGAACTGCCTGCTGATTGTGTCCTAAGCAAAGATGACGTCTGGAAATCCGGGACTGATCAGCAATTAAGATTCAGCAACCTCGAAACTACCTACCCAGCCTACTTACCTAACATTTTTTCTTCTTTTGATTTGGGTGCACTTAGACTTGCAGACCCATCATTCCATTTTTTCTTTTCATGCTTTCCTATCTACATACTACCCTTATTTCATCCGAGGTCCCAGATTAAGCTGTTGGGCTCCTTTGATTCTCTACCTATCTAAGAATCTGCCAAGATTAAGTTGTTTGGACAGATTTACATTCTCTATATTCTAAAACAGGAAATTTAAACCCAGGGAAACCACGATTAAGCTGTTTGGACCTCCCTTTAACTGAAAATTGGCGATACCGGGATAACTTCTCAAAAATTTGGAAGGCGATTAAATGAACTCTGAGTAGCCTTCTTCGCTTGGAGACTGTTAAGAAAATAGGGAACATTGCAGCATGCAAAGTATGACATATTTGGCCTGTAAAAATGTCAATCATGAAATATGAGTAACCTGCTGCAGCAGGAGGCTAACAAGTACCATGCTACATAATGAAATCACAAGGTAAGCTTATCAACTATACGTGCAATCAATCGATCACAGATCTACTTTTAGCACCGAACCATTTGCTTTATCCATTTTCTAAAATTCAATATGAAACCCCTTTACTCTATTAACTCTATAACAAAATACCAACTTATTCCTAAGGGTTTGAACCATTATTTTCCCATGATAGAGCCCATCGAGTGCAAGTGTTGAATTTAGATGCTCTAATACCACTTGTAAACACACCCCCTTACCCTTGGGAGTGTATTTACTATGTTAATCTAACCTCCTTGGTACAATTAGAGAAATGGGGTAATTTTTTTTACTTTCTTCTGATATTTTATGACTTAATATGAATTTTATCATCATTTCCGTATCAACATGAATTTTGTGGTGATATAAATTTTGTCCAATTTGGACTCCTGGATTGCAAGTTAGGGTCTTCTAAAGTCTTATAATTTTAATGATCTTCCTCTATTTTTCTGCTAGGTGGTTCCCACATGGCATATCTCTACTCTACCATGTAGTGGATGGCTCTTATGGGTCTAGTGGCACTTAGCCATGTGGATTGCCTCACTAACTTTTAATTTATATTACCTCTCCACCATTACCTATATATATATATATATATATATATAATATATTTATAAATATATATATTAATATATATATATATATATATCAATGTCCCTCCACCATCTAAAAGTCCATTCTTGTTCGACTGATCTGATGATTAGCGGGACCTCCTCCTCACTTTGCTTACATCACAAGGGAAAATCCCCACCACATTTCCAACCATTTCTCTTCCACGACTCAATCAACAACTGTGATTAAATCGGGGGTCCCCCTTCCCCTTGCTTATGTCATAGGGAGGAAGCCTCGCCATTATACTAACCATTGATCTTGGGGATGGATCTCCATTGTCCAATACAAAGTTTGATCCTCACCCTCGATTGTAGCACATATTTACATGGTTCCATGAACTAGCCCTTAGGGCTAAGCCCTCCAACTCTTCATAGGCACAAGGTCAAGTCCCAGCCTTTGGCCTTGGTATGGGTCAGTCTTAACTACAGCTAACCGCAGCCCTTGGGTGCTCCATAATCATTCAAACATTATATGTGTGTGTGTGTGTGTGTGTGTGTGTGTGTGTTTGTGTGTGTGTGTTTGTGTGTGTGTGATTTATATTTTAATGCATGGGTGCATAGAATTAAACTGCCCTGGCCAAGCTTATGGGTTGTCTATAATACATTTAATCAACTATTCTATAATCATGTCAACTACTTAGCCTAACCCTGCAACATATAGTAATTATCTAGACTTTACCATAACAAGTACTTGTTATGAAGAGATTCATGTAATTCAATACAAGATTAGCTTAATAGTACAAATATAAATTTCATGGCACACGATACATATGAATAAAATTATCTTTAATTGAAACTAGAGTTGGGAAATTGAGTCTGGGACAACTCTCCACCCAACCATAGATAATTGCAACCAAGTCTTACTTGCAACTATCACCCCCAAGATAGATTCTAATTCTTGAGGTGGAGTGCTTTTGGAAGAGAGACCAAATAGTTTCTTCAGCTAAAACAAGATGACACAAGGTCACACAACCTTCATCCACTAACTACATAAATTCCCACTCATTCTTCCAGACTTTGCATACAAAATTGAAATCCATGCTAGGATACCATACACTAGAGGGTTCTTAGCTCACTTTTAGGAGAAGAGATTCCACACTAAAAGGAAGTTTAATCATTGGATAAGCTACTGATAGGTGGAACAAATCACCCCTCTAGGTGCTTCATTAGTGAGACAAACATAAGAGCTTCAACCTCCAAGGAAACTCCTGGTAGTTCATACCCTCACATGCACTTGAGTGATTGTTCCCAACATAATAGGTTCTTCAAACCCAAGCTTTTTGGTAGGTTCTTAAGCCATCGGGCAAGCCTCTTCTCTCTATAACATTTCACCCAACAAGTCTCTCTCAGAGGATTCCTCAGCTGGTGTTCTTTTTCTAGAGATCAATTTTTGCCGCTCTTTTTTAAACCTCTAACTCCTAGTGTAATTTTCACAATGCTCCTTCCCACTCTCTTCCACTTCGCATACATCCTAGAATGATCCCTAGTGTGTTCCTCCCCATTGTCGACTTGTTTTCATGTCGTCTAATAGACCAATAGTTTTTTCTTTTTCCAAGGCTCCATGCAACCAACCGTTGGACAACACAACTCATGCACGTCTTTAAATTTTGTCCCCTTTTTTCTTATGGTTGGATCTGAAGGAAACATGGGCTTGTTCTTGTATCTCCATTTAAATTTAATGCACAATCAACTCATTTAATATTCTCATTCAACGCATGGCTGATGTAATTAATTTTGCTAATTCCTCAAGCAAACTCCTTCCACAAGAAACTGGAATTCGTGTCTATTCTCTCAGTCTTTGAGTAATTACAATTATTTACAATAATGAGAGGTTCAACCAATCACTATTACAATCTTCTTATGAAATTATGGTCTAGTTTCATATGAGACAATCTTTTTGAGCTATTTTTCTCCTCATTAGAGGCATATTCTAAGGAATCATTTATAGCTATGTCCTTCTCAACACTATTTTTTCTCTTTCTTAAAGGGATTTTCCTATGTTGTTGGTAGTTTTCCATTCTTTTGATTTTTTGATGGGATTAGAACATTTTTTTATTGATGTCTCTCTACATTGCTAGAAACAAGTCCATGTTGTAGCTACCTTGGTATAGGTTCTACAGTAGCACTACATTCATTTTAGTATAGTTCTCTTGGTTTCTAATGAGTATCTCATTATCAACCTTTCTTATATCAAGTCTAGAGGGTTTTCAATAACCATCATTTCATTTTATTCTTCATCCTAATGTATGAAGTTTTCTCCATGCTATATTGTACCATTCTACTAATCACTCCTCTTATTGTGTCTTCTATGTGCTAAAAGCAATGTGCCAGTTTTAATTTATTAAAAAAATGAAAATTTCACTTAATTCACCTTCCTTTATAATTATTTCATTGGTATATAATAACCTCAAATTTGGCTTTGATCCACCTACAAGTCATACTCAAATTCATTATCATTGGATTAATTTGTACTTTACATTATAAATTGTAGTTAAGTAATCATTTCAAAAAACATAATTTACATGAAGGAACAACTTTTGCTCTCTCTTGAGTCATTCCACTCAAATGTTGAAACTTAGCTCTAAAAGCAATATATAACTGACCTACTCCCCTAAAGACATTTCTAAGGGTATGGGCTTTATAGACCCAACCTCCTTGGTCACCTTAAGGAAGGAGGATTATCAAAATTTCTCTCCCTTCTATGATCTTAAAACCCTTTTCTAAGATCACAAATATTTTTTCTTATCGAGAGCTTTCCAATGATAAATTTCATAAAAATATGAGTTATGGATACAAATTTATGATTGCTAAGAGACTTCACCATCTTAGGCTACATCAATGTTGGTATAATTGACACATGGAAGACATGTGGCAATAATTTTCTTATGTATCCCCACTATAAAATTCCATATCAATTTACATGTGGTTAACACTTGGTAGGCCCTGCCCACATGCACATGTATAAAGTTGAACACAACTTGCATCTATATTCAAGAATTTCCATAAATTCCCTTTTACAAAGTTCTGGATTTTTAAAGTTTTTGGAAACATCCTAATCTAAAATTTTATTTTCCCGCTATTATAGGCTATTTTGTCTCATCTGATCAATAATCCTCCTAATTGGATCATTCACAACCTATTCCCAATTTACATCATCATTACACAAAGCCTTATGCATGACTCTCTCATTCCCCAAAGTTTCTGCCTTGAATTGCATCATCTGAGCCAGTTTTAGGACCAACACACCCTAGCCTCTTACTGGACAACGTTCACATATAGGTTGCTCCACTATGGCCTGCATCGATCACCTATAGGCTGCCTTCCTTACACCTACATTGGTTCTACGAATTTGGGAAAAAGAGAGAGAATCTCGAAGCCTCTATTTCTAGAAGCTCCTAGGATCTTTTGTAACCATTTACCTCAAATAAAAATAGCAAATACTATCCTATCCTACCTTGAAGTTTCCATCCCTTATCCTTAGATCTCATCCTCCCATCAAGAGTGAATCTCAATCCCAAGATTGGTAAAATGATAAGAAATCACAACTTACCCTACTCTATATATTTACAGCCTTCCATATGCAATAGGTTGGCTGTTAGAGAGTGATTCTACCCTTATGATGTTGTGAAGAGAGTTAAGTTTTCATGTATTTGGGGTGATTGGAGGCACACTTTGTGACAAAGGAAGGACAAGTCAACAACTTGGAGGAGCTCTTCTACAAGATTGACACCTATTTATGGTTGTAACTCCATTTATATCAATACAAAGAGTTCTCTTCTTTTCCTATATGTGATTTCGTTATTTCATATATTTCACTACAATGCCGATCTGTTGAATGAAGTTGATAAATGATGCTACATAGATCTCATAGTTTCTTGGCTTGTGTTGTCTAGTTGTGCAAGTTATAATTTTGGCAGTTGGAGCTAGGATTGGAGCATTCAAGCCAAGGAAGGAGAAAAAAATATGACATATTCCAAGCAGGTTTCTCCCCCTCATCTACTTACTTTAAGAAAACATTGGGTCCTTTGTCATTATTTTGTTCTAGGTTAGCCACCAAACCTAGGGGAGATATTTCTGTCTGTGGTCACAAATCTTGCATAACAAAATGGCAACTCTACTGGGGAACTATGTATTCCCTTGGTGATTTCTTTATCCATTGTGTTGATTTACCTCTATCATAGACCTTTGTTTCTTTAATCAACCAAGAACATACCTAGGAAGTGACTTCATTGAGTCTTGTTTTCAATTTTTGTGTCGAAATCCTCTTTCTGAGGACCAACGCACCCTCTGATCTGTTGACAGAGCATTGCACCTCACCTGGGACTTCTCTGTGCCTGAGTTGCATCTCACCTGGGCCCTATTTATGCCTACGTTACATAGCATTTTTGCCTATTCTGAACCTACGTTGACCCCTATTTTTGCACAAAACCCTCCTTGTTTTCTCAATTTTTATTTGATTAGCCTACTTATAGCTGACCTTTCCCTTGTCTTGAGTGTCTTGTGATCTCTTTTGAGCATCAATTTGGTTTTCATGTGTGGTTGGTTTCCTTGGTAAGAATTGGTTTTGATTTTTCTATGTTCTTATCATTAGGTCACTTGCAAACTTGTTTCATTTGATCATTGATTTCTTGGATGAATTGTTGTTCTAGTCCTCATTCTAAAATGTGCATATGAATCAGTAATTAAACATTTACATCTTAGTTTTATTCATTTTGAAAATTAAGTGTGGTGAAAAGAAAAAATCTTTGGCATTTAGGGCTTTGCATCCATATTGATTTAGGAACAATTGCATGAAAAGCGAATTGCATTAAGTATCATGTTTGCTGCATTGTATAGGTTGCATATTGTTTCTTTCTTCCCTTAGCTAGATTTTCATTGAAGAGAAATATTCGATTTCCTTGTGCTAGATATGCATTTTAGGGAATTCAGGTGAATTCATGGTGATCCATAAAACTGAAACTTAATTCAAGACTAACTTAAAATTTACTTTATCAACCTAAGGAGCATTTGTATCATTAACACAAAGGCATAGAAGTCTAGGCTAGAAATGTGTTCTGGCATCGTTAAACGTAGGAGTTTTCATTGTTTGCTAGTGTTGCATCCCAAGAGTGAAATCTTGTTCTAGGTATGTAGTGTATAGGACCATACTCCACGTACCTTTAGGTATATTGGTGGCCCTCCATGCATGTAAAGTATATGGGAACGCTCTCATCGAACAATTATGGATTAGACAACACTACTACAGATTGCACTCCCACATATTGTCGATTATATTTTGGGAGTCCCCTATAGGTTTCTATCCATCCATAGGTAATCGAGTTAGTTTCCTTGCATACTGTGATACACCGAACACAACATTCAGGGAGATTGCCTACACGTACGTTAAGTCCTTGGTTTGCCAAGTTGTATAATGTAGTTCATGGTTGCTTGGTAAAACTTTATGCCTAGTTACCCCTTTGTTTTGTTTGTGTCTTTAATTTCTAAAATCAATTAATTGACCGTGGAACAACATCCTCCCTATGGAACAACTCCTTAGTGGATCTTAGGTTGAGACTAATGGAAATAGTTCCGGAGTCTACAAATCAAGGGAACCCCTTTGACGAGAATCTTGGTCATTTTCCTTCTTTTGGAAATATTGGTGCTCCTTATATGGCAACATTGTCCCTTCCCGGATTTACCATTAGTTTTCCAATTTGGTTATTTTTGACCCCTATGGTTCCAAATGTCCAAACTTCTTCTCAACTGAGTTCTCCTCCACCTGAACAACATCAACCTCATGTTGATCCTAAAGTTGACCCTTTTCCTTCTACACATAGTGTTTCTTCATCCCTTTCTTCCTATTCGCCTGGTGAAAGTCTTGATCCTAGTAACCAAGAAGATAAGAAGAAGAAGAAAAGGACGAAGAAAAATATGCAAAATAAGTGGGGGGAAAACAAGAAACCATTGCTACGGACACAACTAATATGGAAAAACCTTCCAATCAACCCCACAAAGTTAAATTCCCTTGCATGTTATGTAAGGGTGACCACCTTCTTAGAGATTGTCCTGGTATTCCCAAGGTCTTAGAAGTGTGGTCCATGGGCTCACATCAACCTTTGTTGTCATCTTATGGAGATCATTCTGGTGACAAACCCTCAACTAGCGATAATAAGGTCCATGGGAAAAAGGGTAAAGTCAAATTTCCATGTAAGTTATGTGAATGGAATCATCCTATTCACCTTTGTCCTTATATGGATGAAGCCTAAAAGGTGTTGGAAAACCTTACAAATTCTCAACCTCATCTCCCAGCTGGTTATCGAAATATTTCTCCCAATCCTCCACTAGTTGACGAAGTGATTGATCAGAATCCCTCTCCAGTCAATCCCGCTCTCTTTGAACATGAATCACGTGAATCAATTCCCAACCAAGCATTGGTTGAGAAAATGGTTGACATGATTCCAGCTTAACTTGATCATACTTTTACCGTAGAAAGTAAGGATCATACCACTCAGGTTCTTCTTGTTTCTTCTATTTCTATGGGACAAGGAGGAATTTCTCTCATCCCTACAAAACCTCCTCCAAGAAAATAGGTAATTGTCTTTGATTGGAGTCGATTGATATAACCTTGTCGCCCTTCTTACATTCCTCTTAAGATAATCATAAAGGCTTATAATAAGGACATCCATCAAACTGTTATAGATGATGGAGCTTCTATTAGTATTGTATCCTCCTCTACTTGGAAAGATTTGGGTTCCCCACAGCTTGTGTCCACCACTCCAAGTTTGTTATCTTTTAACAGAAGAACCAGTCAAAACTTAGGGATCCTTCCTCAATTTTTTGTTATCCTGGGAGGAAAAAATGTATGTATTGATGTTACGGTTGTCAAAGACCCTTTGGACTTCAATTTTCTCCTGGGGCAAGACTATGTTTATGCTATGAACGTTGTTGTATCCACCCTCTTTCAAGTGATGTGCTTCCCACATGAAGGAATAATTGTGACCATTAACCAACTTTCATTCATTGGTACTAATTTGACTCCCAATTAATTATGTGGCAACCTATCCCATTCACATACCCACTACTGAAGATGAGTTTTCACTATCTTTTCAACTTCTTTCGACCTAGATCTAGTAGGTGGTATGGTGAATCATTTACTAGGGGCATTTAAGTTTGATCTTTCCATTGTATCCTTTGATCCCCTCTAAAGCGTTGTTCTCCCATCTGATGAGAACTTCTTGGAAGCCATGATTTGATTCTTGAGTAGATATCTTTTTCTTGTGTCAAGCGCGTTAAAAAATGAAACAAGTTGTCATAAGCATTGGTCTTTTCCTATGTCAAGCTCATTAAAATTGAAACAAATCCCCTTCCATTTCGAGTCTTTGTTTATATCTCATAAATTCTCAATCGAGTCTTTCACTTGATCTCGTAAATGATCCTTCATTCCACCCACCCAATAATCGATAGTCTACTCAGGTGAATGAAATTAAGCTTGGGGGGCATGTACCTAGAATTGAGTCATTATGTTGGGGGCATGAAAACTTATTTCAAGCATAGTTTCCCATGTTTCAAGGCTGCGTAAAAATGAAACCAACTTCAAGAATAGTTTCCCATGTTTCAAGCTTCTGTAAAAATGGAGCCATTCTCATTTTATCCATTGTGATTTCCATTTTTATTAGCCTGTCTTTCCAGATGAGCCTTGGTTTTTTCATTCCATCGTCACCATCTACTTGGCTGATCATATGCTTTCACTTGGTTGTTTACCCTTTCCTAAGGAACAACTGCAATGAGTGGTCTTATTAGCCAGCCTCTTGACCTTGGTGTGTTTTAAGAAGTTCCATCATGATCGGAACCAATTTCCACCCTTTATACCACTCGTTCCTCTAGGAGGAGTCCTCTTTTAGCTCTTTTCAAACTCCCAAAACATAAAAATATTTCTGAGCACTTATCTTTTCGAACTCGTAAAAGTAAATGAAAAGATGTCTACTCAATATAAGTTTACCTTTTCTAGACTAAGATATACGAACTACAAAAAATGAATACGTTAGTCGAACATGGCTAAGATGTTGTCTTGGGTATTGTTTTCTACCTTTTCGAACCTAAGGGACTACATATTAAAATGGACATATCGAGTTTTCTTTTTTTCCTCTTTTTCAAACTCTCTAAACATGAAAAAAAAGTCAAGTTTTACCTTCGTCGGACTCCTTAAAACATCAAACAACGATGGTCTCATCGAACATGATGGGATTGAACCACTCCTTCTTAGGGTTTGTTAAATATACTCTGAGGGATTCATCCGAAAGATGGACTTACATATTAATGAGCCTCTAAATTAGACATAAATTAAGGCCCATGACTCTAAATTAAACATAAATTAAGGCCCATCCTTAAGCACATTAAACCTCTCTTTTTGCATTAGATAATGTATTTTTAACTTTAATATATTAATTGGGAAGGTTTATGAATAATTGCATATTTGTGCCTAATATTATTTATTTTTGTGGAATATTATGAGAATATTGGGCAGATTATGAAGATTTGGAGGAGGAGATAATTTAGAGACTTGCTTCGTACTCCAGGAGGATCGGTATTAAATAATAATCAACAACATAATATGGAATTATGGCATAGATTGTGGAACTCTGATGATTGAGAAAATCTAGGAATGTGTTCCTTGCCATTTAATGCAGATTCCTAGTATTGGGAACCAGATCCACTAATCAAGAGATTTTGATGGGGAAAGCTCCCTCCTTTCATGGGGAATGATTCCTAATCATTTTTAATAAGTAACAAGTTGAATTTTCCTCTAGAGATAGATTTTCATTAGTGTTATTGTGGAGAGAACTCGTATTTCTATAGCTCCATTGTGTTTTCTTGTAGGGATGTAATTGTATTGATGAAAATGATGAAGATTGGTGTCATGTTCAGCTTTAAATCTTGTTCTCCCCCATAGGTCTCTGATTTTCCTTGGGCTTGTCCATCCTAGGAGCCTCAGAGCCATTTTGTAACATTTTTTTTTTCTTCTTTTCACTTCTTATTCACATGCATCTCTTGTTTTTGTTTCTTTCTATTTCTGCATATAGTATTAATGATTTCTTGTTGTAGGATTGGGTTAAATGGTTGATGTAAGTTATTTTTCAAGATCAAAAGCATCATTTAATCCTTGGAAAATATTTGGAAGGTCATATTAATCATTGAGCTACTTGGATTAGTTTTCTTATTTCCAAATCTAGATTTCTAGAACTCCTTTGTGGCAAAGAACAACAAATTTCTGCTATTTTTTAGAGCATGCTAACGATCTTCAATCGAGTTGCATTAGATCAAAAAAACATTCTAGTTCATAAAATAAATTACCCCATTTCATTTGCACTTGATTAGGTTAGGCATTTTATAGATTTACTAGCTCACTAGTTCTCAAATTTCTATATTTTCGACTTGTAATTTTCTGCTATTTTCTAGCATGGGTTAACAGAGGTATTTTGAGTGATTACACTTGGAATGGGGACCTAAGACATCCTAGTCAATAAAAAAAATTTGTCCCATCCAATTTGGATTTGATTTTCTTGTTCATTTGATGAATTATAATTTCGTATAGTAAATCTGTAACATCCTGCAGTAAAATAGGGGATCCTGTAGGAGAACTAGGGGATCCTGTAGGAAAACTAGTACATCCTATAGGAAATCATGTAGCAGCCTATTCTGAGCCCGAATTGAGAAAAATCATCATTGAAGTTGGGATTAGGCCTCTACTTGACCTTCATTCCATTAAGACCAATTTAACCCTCTTCGTCCATACTTCTCTCCCCTGCCAAAAAACAAGATTAGCATTTGCATTTATAAAACAAAAAGATTAAAAAAATGATTTCTTTTATATTTACACATGCATAAAGTAGTTAGTACTTTCTATATTAAATTTCATGCTTAGATTAGTTAAAATGTCACATGTGACAAATAGGGTTAAAATAGGGTTTTTTGCAAGCAAAGTGTGTTAATAAGTAGATAGAGGATTTCATGTTACTTTACAAGCATTTTTAAATTCAATCTTTCGTTCCTACAAATAGGCAACATTTATTTTCTCTCATGATAGCAAAGGAAAGACACATTGTATGCTACACATATAGTGTTGATACTTGTTAAATTTGTAGGAACCCTAGGTTGATAATTAAAGTCGGTATCCTTGGGAGTTGCAACATTCTTGTTACAATACTGAGGCTCGTCACTTTTTGGTGCCATTGTTGGGGAGGTGTCAAAGTATGCATTGTTTTCTTCCCTAGTTGATTCATTTATTTTTACTGTTTGCAAATATCTACATTAGGCATATTTCATTTCAAAAGTAGAACAATGCATTGAATTAGTGTTTTCATTCAATCATATAAACAAAAAAATCTTCAACACCAACCCACACCCCCCCCCCCTATTTGACCACATGGTGCAGTAAGAGCCACATCACCATTCAATTTTGCAGGTAAAAGAGGAAAATGGCAAAGAATGTAGAAGAAATGGATGGAGATGATGATAATGAGGAACATCCTCTCAGATCTCCCATTCAAGATATTGATGGTAGTGTGCATATGAAAAACATCCCTCCATCTTTTCTTCCAAAATTTCATGGTCTAAGGTCATAGGATCCGAAAACATTTCTCTTTGAATTTTAAATTATTTGTAGATCTTATGGTTACTTATTAAAAACCCAAAAACTGAGATTGTTTCCAACAACATTGAAGGATAGATCTCCTAAATGGTTCATGAGTTTAGGGACTAATTCAATAAGATCATAGAATGAGATGCAAAAGATATTTCTGGAAAAATATAAAGATCATGATCTTCAGGAAGAAATATTTAGAATGAATCAAAGAGAAGATGAGAGCCTTGAGGATCTAATAGAGAGGTTCATGTATAATGTTAAGAGGGAAAAACTACATCATTTAGTATCCAACACGCTAAAACCCCTCTTACTTAGAACAATTAGGGATGAGTGGATTGATCTCCTTGATCTCATGAGTAGAGGTGATGTAATGAATTATCATTTAAAAAATTTGTGAAACATGCAAACAAATATCAAGAGGAAGGGCAAGAGTAGGTAAATCAACATCAAGATCGATAAGTCAAGCTAAACTTGGAAATTTGTTTTATGATTTTAAAACAAAAATTCTTATCAATCTAACCAAACAAGTAGAAACGTTAAGAATGTAGTATGAATAAAAATAAGATGTTGATATTTGTGTTGTCCATGCAGAATCACATGATGTTAAACATTGTCCATTATTACCAAGGTTGAAGGAAATTTACCAAGAGGACAATGGACCAAGTCAATTGCCAATGCAGTTATGTTATGTAGATTCAAGAGGACCATGGTAATGTATTCAACCTAGTATGATGCAAGAGCCTAATCCACAATTTCAAGCTTATTCACATCCATCTCAAAATAATTGGAGCACACCCTTTCTTTTGCCACATTGACCATCTCAACCCTAAAACCAATCTTGGAAACAAGGTTGGAAAGGAAATTATGGGAGCCATCCACAACATCCTCGATATTTTCCTCAATATCCTCTACACCCAACTCCATGTTATCCCTACCATTCACCTCCACCATAACCACAACCCCAATCACATCCATCTAAAATACACACTCCCACTCAACTATATGTACCACCATTTCCAAACCCACACAATGAAGTAGCTCAGCCCACTTACAATGCTAAGGTATAACACTTCCAAATTTATCTCTTGATCTCAATGGTATTCATCTCAGCTCAGGAAAAACATTACAAAAAGGTGATCCTCTTGATGGCATTGAAGGACAACATGCAAAAAAAAAAGATTCAAAAGAGAAGATCAAAGAATCATGGGTTTCACTTGATGAAGAGAAGACATTGAAAACAAAGATTGAGAAAACTCCCTCATGGTTACCATTAAATCCTCCATGTATTCACGATAACAATCAACAAAAAGAGGAAGATTTGAAGGTCATGGTAGAAGAAGACATGAAGAATGATCCAGATAAGAAATCAAACCAAGAGCATGAAATTTATATTGAGATTTGGTTCCAGATAGTCACTAAGTTGCAGCAACACTCTCTTTTTCAATTGTGTTTGATATCATCAAAGTCAAACCCTAGGTGAAAACCTCCTTTGAGGCTCCTAGGTAGACATACTAATTGAAAATCTCCTTGAAGTGGCTAGTAGGCCTTAAAAAAAAAGACCTTTCTCCATGTGTCTCTTTGATGTATGTAGGTTCTCCAACATCTACAAGGAACAAAAACAAGTTGCCACCAAAGAAAGAAAAAAATAGGTCAAACCTAGTAAAAAAAAGATCAAATTTTGACTTTCTCCTCCTTTTCTCAAATGCTCCAACAAAGCCAAATCCATGTCAATCCATCACCCTCATCTATTTCCACCATCCAATCATCATTCCCAAGATTTTACCACTCATTTTCCTTGTTGTCCCAAAATACTACACAAAGGCTCTGTTTTACTGTAGGAAACAAAAATACATAGAGAAGAAATTTGTTTTTTCCATAACTTGAAAACAATGCATCCATTTGCCAAGAATGTTTCAGGGGGAGATATATATGGATTATGGTAAAATGATCAAGCAATTTCAACAAATTCCAATGCACATTTTTCAAGAAATCAGCCTCCATCACCTACAACCAGTTTTGCATTTTCTCAATATCCATGCATCCATTTAAAAAGTTGTTTCATGGGGAGATGCATATGGATTATGGTAACATGCCCAAGAAATTTCTAAAAATTCCAGTCCACGATTTCTAAGAAATCAACCTCCATCACCTTCAGCCATTTTTAGTTTTTCTCAACATCCGTGCATCCATTGCCCAAATTTGTTTTATGGGGAGGTGCATAGTGATGATGGCAACTTGCTCAGAAAGTTTCAGGTCAATCCATTGTACCGTTTGGTAGATATGGACAAAACAAGTCGGCTACAAGAGGTCGTCCTGAATTACTATAGGACTTTCTTGTAGTACTACAGGAAGATCTAAAAATCTACAAGAAAGGCAGTCTGATGGAAAATTATGATGCAAGTTTGTTTAGGGATATAAAAAAAGGACATTGACTTCACCACATCTCAGCCAAAACCCATCATGACCATGTCACTCTATGACCACACCTTCCACTCATTCTAATACATATTTACCCTCCAACAGAGAAAGGACATAAACATTCAAAAAAAAAAGAGCAGCTATAGCAGCCTATTTTGAAGTAATAGTAGGCTCTAGGCATAACCTTCAGCACCATGACTGAAAGAGGAGAAGCATAACTACAATAACAATGAAACTCCTCCAGAGCTCGGCAGCAACAGAGGAAGCCATCACCTGCACATCAACAAGAAGAAAACCCATCGGCAAAATAAGATCAACAAAAAATAAAAAGGAAGTTAAGAAGATGTACAAGAGTCATGAGAAGAACAATAACATGAACTCAGCAACAACATGCATGTCACTTCAACAAGCATCAGGTAGGTACATGTATGCAATATTCTTGACCTCTTCTCTTGAGCATATTATAGTTAGAAATTTGTTGTCAATGCATGAGAGATGAGACTTTATAAGCTAAGGATGGGTCAGTAGTATCAATCGCCTTCAACTAGTTAATTGTAACTCACTCCACTCACGCAATGTTGAAAAGTCAAATTATGAAGGGTGATGATTTTAAGGAATGAGGTGAGCAGTTAAAAGAAGAATTTTTTGCAAAGGCCAAGTCACCACAGCAATCCAAGCCCTCCATCCACTTCATATTCACTATCTATCCATCATTCATCAATCCCATTTCATAATTTCAATAACAAACCCTATCTCACCCTGAAAATTTCTTGAAAAAAACAAACAGAGCATCCTCTCCATTTTCACAAACCTACATCATTTCTCATAATTGTCATACAATTAGAAGACTCTGAAGGAAGAAGGAGTGACTACTACAGGAAGGCAAAAATGCTACTACAAGAAGGAAGAAAGGAAAAAATTGTGCTAAAAATAGAAAAAAGGCAGTTCCTAAGAGAGACCTAATCAAAATAGAGAACTCCAAGGCCATTGGGAAATCACCTAGGCCACAAAAGAGAAGAAGAAGACAACAAAAAGAAATAAAGCATTCACCATCAAAATAGAACTCAAACTACAGTGATGAAAAGAGGTTTTCCAAGAGGTCTCTGAATCTCTTTCTAGCTTTTGTCCAAGGCCTAAAAATGGGAGAAAGGAAGGGGAGTCAAGTTGAAGGCATGTTTTAGGCTCAAACTATCATTTATGCTCAAAAATAGTTTCTTGTAGGCTTCATGTAGTTTTGATAGGAACTACTATAGGATGTCCTAGTTCTCATCTAAAGATGTTTTGAAGGTTTTAAAGGTGTCCAAATGGTTGAACAAGGTAGAAGAAGGCTCATAAGGATGTGGAATACCTTGCCAAACTAAAAAAAATATTCAAGAACCCATCCTAAATAAGGAGAAGAAGGCAAGCTAATGGTCTCAAGAAATAATGATTTTTCTTTGCACAGATATGTTTTTGGGCTTGTCCTTGCAGAACTTACTGGTTGGCATTATGATATAGGTTTTGTCCTTGATGGCAACTCACATAAATGAAATTTCATAGTGCAACAAGTTAACAGCAAAGGATTACAAATCTGACTCCAGAGATTGAAGAAAGAGAGGTATACGGCGGTTGATTTTGTCCAAGTAGTGTATACACGTGGGTTAACAGAACAAAAGGAATGTATACGTATCCACACACTTTCACAAAGGGAAATGCGCATATGGGATGGAAAATCAAGGTTTTGGTCCAAGGTATTGGTTTGAGGTATTTGGTCCAAATATTTGGTTCGAGGTATTTGGTTAGAGGTATTGGTCTGAGGTATTTGGTTTGAGGTATTGGTCCTAAGTGGTTTTGATCTGACGTATTGAGAAAGACCTAAAACTATATAAGGTGGAAAAGATCATTAGGCTAAGGTGTGAAAGTGAATGGGTTACTAAGGAACACTTATATCTGAAGTATATGTTATGTTGCAGGGACTATGGTTATGAGATGATCTGAAATATTTTGTGCACCTTGGATACAATGTTAGATTAGGATCATAAGAACTGAAATGACTTATCATTGCATGATCTGATGTTGATTGAGCTAGATCTAAATACTAAAGCATGTTTTATTCTATAAATGTTATGATCTGGGCATGAAAAAAGTCTGGAATAGTTGTGAAGTTTTAAGTTAGTATTTTCAGATCTGTACGCTAGTTTGCTTTGATAAAAGCACATATACACACTGGTTGAACACATCAAAGTAGTGTATACATTATGAAATATGATATTTGAAGTTGCAGTTGGTTCTGGTTGTTGATGCAGAGTTCTGGGTTCTACTCTGTGTTCTGGTGACTGTGTTCTAGTGACATTGTTCTGAATGTTTAGACTGATTGATTGTGATTCGCTTCAGTGATAATGGGTTTTTAGTGATTGGTTGTATTGCAATGGCAATTGATTTTGAGCTTCAATGTTGCTAATGAGTCCAGCATGAAAATTGGATGAAACGGGGCCTTCATGTGTATTGTTGTGTACCAGGAGCATCCAGTCTAAAAATTTATGAAACGTTGTCCCTTGAGGAAGAGAGAAGGTCGTAGCCTTTTGTAGGTCAGTACCTACTACTAGTAAAAATATCAGTCAATACAAGAGCCAAGGGGTTGGATATCCCTTCCAGTAACAGCTACAAAACGAGTGAAGGTTGGAGCCTTATCTAGGTTGGCACCTACATACTAGTAAACAGATTGGCTAGTACAAGAGCTAGGCGGTTGTAGCTCCCTTCCAGTAGAAGCTCGAGAGTGAGAGAAGTTTGTATCCTTCTGTAGGTGGTTTCTTGCATACTGATATGAGTCTGCACCAGTACAATATTGTAAACTAGTTTTTCTTATATTAAAAGAAGACAGCAGCGGGTGGTTTTTGTCCCGCATTGGGTTTCCACCTTAAATATTGGTGTTCATGTGTGTTTCTTATGTTTGATGGTTTATTTTGTTATTATTGCACATGGTTATTGTTAATGAAGTACTGATGCACTGATTAAAGATCAACATATGATGAATTAATTGAATCATAAGTTTGTTGGATATACGTTGGTTGCTTTAAAGACACGTGAGTTACCTTCATTGAAGTGGCATATATAAATATGAGTATGAAATGAAAAATTTATTGATTTTATAATACTGATTCACCCCCCTATCAATTTTATTTCCAACAATTGGAATCAGAGTCAGTCCTTCAGAAGAAGCTTGATCGCTTGAAGGGAGATCTTTCAAAATGAACAATCACGAAGGCATGGGATCTATCAAACCACCAATATTCAATGTGAACAACTTGGTATATTGGAAAACATGAACTAGAGTGTATCTTTAGTCACTTGGAGCTGATTTTTGGGAAATTGTGGAGAAAGGATATGAATATCCAGCAACAGTCCCCATGGATCCAGTAGAAAGGAAAACATATGAAATCAATGCCAAAGTTGTCAATGCCTTATTGGGAAGTCTATCAGAATCATAATTCATCAAAGTCATGCCGCTCAACACAACCAAGGAAATATGGGACAGAATCATTCAGAGCTATGAAGGTGGCTCCCAGGTAAACGTTCTAAACTAAAAACTCTCAGAATCTAGTATGAAACTCTCAATATGCATAGTGATGAAAGCATTTCTATTTATTTCTTGTGAGTAGATAGGATTGTAAATCGTATGAGAAATCTAGGTGAAGAGATAAAGGAAGCTACTTTAGTTGAGAAAAATTTGAGATCTTTCACTTCTAAATTTGAGTCAAAAGTGTCTGCCATAGAAGAAAAAAAAGATCTTCAAACTATTACGGTGACTGAACTCCATGGAATCTTAACTGCCTTTGAAATGAGAAAAGGAGGTCCATCAGATATGAGAGAAGCTAGTTTTAAAGAATCAACAAAGGGGAAAAAAAAAGGAAGAGCACAATGAATCAGGACACATTTCAGAAGAAAAAGATGAGGTAAATTTTTTCAAGAAGCTTCAACGAGGTTTTGGAAGATTCAGAGGTAAGCTACTATTCAAATGCTTTGCTTGTGGTAGAGTTGGTCATTACGCTACTAAATGCCCTGATGTCAAAGGAAATATGCCTGTAGAAGGTAATAGAAGTTATTATAATCATGATGATAGTGATGTCATGTCCAATAGTGATGAAGATTATCAAGAAATCAAACTACTCATGGCATATGAAAATGATGCCTTAGAAAAGGAAGATTTCCTTAAAGAAATCAGTCAACTCAAAATCAGTTTGGCAGAAAAGGATACAGTCATAAACACGGGGGACACATCAACTCACTGAAAAGGAAAGACAAAATGAAGTGTTATAATGTTAAGTAGTAAGTCTAAGAAAAGAACTTGAAAAGACAAAGACTCTGAATCTTAGATTTTCTAGAGGATCGGAAATGTTAGATGAAATCATCAAAGTTCATTGTTCGCCTATTATAAAGATTGGTCTTGGTTTTCAAGAAGGTGAATCTAGCTCACAAGATGAGGTAAGGAACTCTAATGCAAAACCTAAAATGCTCAACAAGGAAATAAAAGGTCAACCCCATCAAAACCAAGGAAAGAAAGACTTCAAAGAAAAACATTTCCACCTAACTATGGAAGGGATAATTGTTTCTTTTCTCTGACAAATAATGTTGAATGTTTTAAATGTCATAATTTTGGATATGTTGCAACTAGATCCAGAAGTAGAATGGTTCAAGACCCTCACACAGAAAGATCATCAGTTTCCAGGTACTTTAAGGGATATTGTTTTTCTTGCAATATGTTTGGTCACAAAGCCATTGACTGCTATAGAAGGAATATGAAACATGGATGATGTTATGCATGTAACAAGTTTGGACATATAGCAAAGGAATGCAGGAGAAAATTTCAGCCACCATACCAAAAGGAGAAAACATCATCACACTCGAAGATATGGAAGAAAAAGGAAGTACAATAAGAAAGATATGGCATAGCAGAGTATACAAACATAACAGACTCATAGGGAGCTAAAAGTGTGAAACTTTAGAATTCCAATTCTCATACACAGTTACTATGAAGAGAAGTCACATATATATGCAATTTGGAAGCTGCACAGTCACATATATGGGGTTTTGAAGAAAACGTAGTGGGACAGACTCAAGAAAAGGGGTTTGATATCGTTCAGTCAATTATCTACTCTATATAATGATGGTTACAATCTGTTGATGATATGTGGAAGTGTTTTGGCGCTCATAAGTTGTTGATGACTTGATGTATATCTTATTGATAATAATTCCTTGACGATTCTTACTGATATTTACAATGATCATATCTGACAGTGAACAATTGGCACAGGTTCAAGGGAATCATATGTTTCTAATAATGCATTTTTTGCATTACATTAGAAGACCTTGGTACATGATGATACTTATATTTCTTGATCCATGTAGATGTTTGATTTAGGTGACTCTCTTGATGATGGAAATATACAGGTTGTTGGTCTTGATGTTACTGACAGATACTTATGGTGCAGATCATATATGGTGTATGACAGTGTTGAAGCCTCGAAAATAGTTGCTTCAACATGGGGGAAAACCACCCAGTCTAGACCTTGGTTGGCATCTCATTTTCTGTTTGGAGTAGTGGCTCAGACTAGGGATAATGGGACCAGTTCCCCAATCTATTTTATGATTGTTTTGATGGGGTGATATGTGATCTTTTGGAGTAATGTTTAAGCTAAAAGTAATCTAATCTAAAATAATAATCACATGCATTTTATCCTAATTTAAACACTATCTAATCATGGCTATACCCAGGAATAAATTGTAGTATGTGATATAGAGTAATGTCTAAAAGCAATTGGTAATAAAGATCATTCAATTGCAATGAGAAATGAAATCATTTAACAATAATTGTTTCGTATAAAAAGTTAACCAAAATGATTGTGAAATATATATCGCATAAGAAATTATTCATGTATTCATCATAAAATATAGGCCATCATCATAGAGAAGTGCAATAATGCTAACCAAGATTCAAACTTTCATACATAAACAACTTGAAGAGAAATTATTGGTTCATACATAAGTATAAAGAATTATGAGATAAAAGTACCATTTATAATACATCCTACTCATGTGCTTTGGCAATATTGATATACTTTCAATCCATCCAACACCATCTAAGAGTACAAAAGTGAAATTTCAGTAGAAGATGCCAGATAAGGTAAAAATAAATCATGTTCCATTAATTTCACCAGAACTTCCTCAAAGGGACAGAAGTGCATGTTTTGAAGATTGTTTCTGATAAAACTTCTGGACACTTCTCTAAATGCATGAGAGGGGTTTAAATACTAAACTATAAAACTAAAAATATATTATTACAAAAATAGTTGAGGAGGCTTACATGACCTTCCTCAAATTATGCAAAATAAAACCAAAATAGAAATGAGCATGGTGACTAATTGTTTTGCATTTGATCCTTTAGATTGAAAGTGTCCATCATGGGCTTGAGCTGTGTCGTTGGCTGATTTCAGTTTTCAACTGCCCAGTGAACATGGTTTCGATCAGTGATGGCACTATTTTCTCCATAGAAGTGGTTAGGCATCGCAGGGTCATCCACTAGCTGTGAGGTTTCACTAAATGTCACCAATATGCTTCCTAGTTTAACCTGGTCATTTTCCTAATTGCTTCTGCTTTTTCTTCTGTTGCCTATCTCCACTATAGTTCAAGTTGTTTTACATTAGGAAGAAAACCTGGAATCGATTCTGCCACAAGGTTGGCGCTATGTAAATTTTCATTAATATTTTTGATAACATTGTTTGTTTCTATTGTCGTGTCTGTTGTTGCCTTTTCCACCTGTCTACGCTGAGAATCCCAGTTTGCAAATAAGATTTCTTTGTGTGACTCCTCCAGTTGAGACAAGTCGGCTTTTCTCCCATCTTCTGAGTTCTGCTAGGTGATGAAATCAGAGACCTTTTTCAATATTTCATCATATTCAAGTCTCATTTCCATGACTTGAATTGTCAATTTGTCTCTTGTTTCACAATATAAATTCCATTACAAAATCTTCTAGCATAATAGTTCTTTTTGGTGCATCAGCTGGGATTTAAGGCCAAGCAATTCAGTAATAAACTGATCAATTTTTGGATCATCTTTATGTAGATCAGTTTATCCTTGTATTTGTGCTTTCTTCTCTGCTAAACTAGTTTGATGTTTTATTTGCATCTACTCGAAATCTTGTTGAAGCTTAGCTAATTGTATCTCTACTTGCTGGTCATATTTTTCTTACTGTAATTATTGTTCAAGCGACAAAATTTTATCTTATTTTTCTTTAAGAAACATTTGCACCTATGTTCCTTTGTCGATGGTCGTTGTAGCATGGGCACCTGCAAACTGTGATAGTCTAGTAAGGTTCGTTGACGGGTCGATGGGTGAGTATTTCTAGACAACATCCATTGGTTCATTATCAAGGGTAGTAACAGTTGTAGGATCCAATTTCCTTTTCTTCCTTTGTATTTTAACAACATATTTGTGTTGTGGGCTATAAAACATATCTAGAGGGGGAATCTCCTCAATTCTCAAAACTATTTCAGAGGTGGGAGTAAGAGGAATGTGCTCTACCTCTTGAGTATTTACAGTCTCCTCTGTTGTAATTTCTTGAGTTGTTTAATGTTATGGAGTTTTAAACTCTGCCTTTTGTTCCTCTGTATTGAGCCTTTTATTAAATTTTTCCCATTCTTCCTCTAAATCGATCACCAGGCATTTTATTGGTTGTGTGGAGGTGGAATGGATCTCATCCTGTTTGCCAGCTGAAGTTTGCTCAGCTGTCTTTTCTGTAGATTGGGTTGTATCTTTTTTCGACTCCCTACTTCTACCATTCCCATTTTGTGATGACTTATCTAATTCCCTGGTATATTTCTCTTGGGATTCTACTCCATATTTAGTTTTAGAATTTCCTTTGGAATCTCCTTCTATACTTACACTGGGAATAGGCTTCCTTATTGGTTCAGTCAATAATTGGTCCAATGGGACCTTTGTTAGCCTCCTTTCTCTATACTCGTAAATGGTTTCAAGATATTCACAATCAAAAAGTAATTGTGCCATATGCTTCACCTCTGTTAAGGTGTTTTTCTGCAAAAAAGATGTCATCAAATGCATCTTCCTCGTTACTAAATACTTTTATTTTCACCATGGTGCTAAAGCCTTTGACAGTGTCGAATGGGGCATATTGCCTTCCAGGGTATTTAGGTAATTACAGAGATAACATAATCTATGCTTATTTAAATGCATGGCCTAGGTTGTGCAATGTAAATGCTCCACATTGCAAAGGGAATGTAGGCCAAATGGCCTTTTTTGCTTTCTTTAATGTTTTTCTCATCCCTCCCTCACTAGATGTTTGATAGGTTATCTCTCTAGACATCAATTTGTCTGGAACATAGTATGGGAGGACGTGGCAGGAGGTAATGCTACCAAATATCTTGATATACATAAATGTCTCCTCCCCAAACAATCTAGCCACTGGGAGAATATCTACCTCAACTTCTTTGGAAAACCTAGGGGCATCTCAGTTATAAAGCCTTTTATAGATAGGGAGCATAACTCCATGAAAAATTTTGAAAAAATGTGGTTGAAAGTGAGATTCCCACATGTCTTTATGGTATAGGTGAATGGGAAGTGGATTTTGGATAGTCCACTTCCATCCCATGACAGGAAATTTCGAACCAAAACAAATTGCATCCATTACATAGGCGCTCACAAAAAATGCAAGGTAAACCCTCGAAGCAACACTTCTTTTACTTCTATAATCCATTAGTGTTTTTTCTAAATTCTCAGACAAAATTTGTGCCCAATTCATTATAGTTGCGTTTACGGTTGCATCTATTAATGGCAGCCATTCTAGGGAGAATTTAGTACTATCGGGTTTGCCAAATAGTCTACATAGCATGGCCACAACAAAACTATGATGGGGACAAATAGACGCAGTAGAGTACATACCATTCTTGTCTTTGTTGATTTTTCCCTCATTATTTGACCAGGTTCAAGTGTAGTCTGTTGGGTCCTCATTTTCTTTGGCAAACTTCTCGACGAACTACTTGTTGTAGATGACTTGTGGCTCTGTTAGGTGGCACATGAACCACAGGTTATCTGGCATAAAAGATCCCATAACCTCTTGGCTTCTTGTCTTAAATTCTCTGTCTGAGATGTTGGATTCATCAATAACCCATTTAACCATGTTTTTCTAAGGGATTATCTTCGGACGTGTAGCTATGCAATGCAAAAATGAGCATGTTGTCTCAAACATGGAGGTGTCTCAGGAATCATGTCCGTCAACTGTAACCTTTGTTTCCAGAATCCTTGGTTGTTCTTCCTCCAGTATATTACACATGGCCTCCCATGTAGAGGTTCCTCCCTATCTGCTGCATGTAGTATTCGTAAATAGACGAATCATTTCTGACTTCTGAGAGACAACTGCCTTGCCTCTCTTCACAAAAGCTCCTAATGATTTTCTCTATGGATTTTACCTGAAAGTGAAGAACAACATCTATTGGATACACAAAGATGACAATGAACGTGAAATGAAATAATGCAGATAACTTGTAAAGGTGATAAAAGTAGTTTTATTCGAATGCACGTAAGAATATATCATATCATATTCACACATAAATGCAGTTAACTCTTACTAAATTTCCACTAATGCTTTTTTATCCCTTATCTTCAATGCTCATAAATGTCTGCATCGTAAATTGAGAAGAAAGCTTCTAGGCTGGCGAACCTTTGAATTGTGATAATGAAGATTTTGCGATTTTTGAAGCAATATCACAAGTCGCGATATCACATTATAGCTTTTTGCTTTTTTTACCCTCCCTTTCGTTTCTACGAGATGTGAGATGCAAGACACTCATTTATTGTCTCAAAACATAGCTACTTTTCAGGTTTTCTTATGTAAAGACCCTTTTTAATAATCTGTGGACCTAAACATTCATTCATAATGTATTGAAGGAGTGGGTCTGAGTCTTGATCGCATTTTGCAATATCAACCAATGATAGGTTTGTGGTGTTCTTTTGAATGCTCAAAATGCGATGCTATAAAGGTTATGATGCCATCGCAATTTTGCATTCACTTGTTTTGAGATAACCTTTTAAGATAGGCTCTTCATGTTGGAAATAATACTGAGAAGGGGGGGTGAATCAGTATTAGCAATCTAACAATTTTTCATTTCCATAAACAAACTGATATACGCTACTTCTGTTAATTAAACCTGTGTATATACACAACTGTGTTTAGAGAAAACTGCGTATATCTTGTAGACTTCTAATTTAGTTAGTTGATCTTAATCTATGTATCAGAACCATAAAATGGTAATCAAGTGCAGTAAACAGTACAGGCAATCACA
>APFE031046748.1:32104-46936 GCA_000404065.3 Pinus taeda | reverse complement strand
AGATAGAAGGACATATCAAGAAGAAAAAGGATAGCACCAAGATATGGAAGGCTGAAAAGCCTAGAAATCTATTTGGAAATTTAGATGGTATGGGATTCTTGGCTGAAAGAAATTCTGAGAAAGCAGAAGAACATTCAGTGTCTGCTCTTAAGCAACCGGTTTGGAGAAATGGAAGGCGGCCACTGCAGTTGGAAGAAAACCGTCGTGCTACTTACAGGCCATTTAACCAACTAGAGAATGGAAATGACTCAATACTTACTATTCTAGATGGGGAGTCAAAGCAGCTAATCCCTGTTGGAATTCGTTCAGAGCATGCTTATGCAAGAAGTCTTGCTCGGTTTGCTGCAAACCTTGGACCAGTTGCCTATTGCAGCTCAGAAGAAAAGGAGAGCTCTGCCCCCAGGTGTCTCATTTGGCCCTGGATGGGTCGGTGATTATGAGGCTCCTCCTCGTGCTTTATTGTCACATGAAAGAATATCTGTGGCATCAGTGTCCTCTTCCACTACCTCGCCAATTGTTCCAGGTGAAACCAAGATTAAATCAATTAACGCTGAAGATAATCCCAGACTAAGAGATGAAGGGCTTCCAAAGAACTTAATTTCTGAAGGCAGGACTGTTACATCAGCTACAGCGGCTTTGTCAGCAAGACAGTTGGTTTCAAATTCTGAAATATGTCAAGGGATAGATAATTGCCAATCTATTCGTAATCCTCAATCTGAAGTGATTGGGCATGGCACATTAAATTCTAGTGGTGATGGAAGAGCTAGTTTGCCTTCTCCGGAAGTAAAATAAGGCTCCATAAAGTCAGGTTTAACTGTTACCACATCCAGTGACCTAGCCCTTGCAGGTACAAAATTTGGTTCAGAAGTAACACAGTCCAGATTACTTGAAATGGTCTCAAGAAATAGCACACTCATGCATGGGGCCTCATTAAAGCAGGCTGATGGTTCAAGGTCCATTGCCAGTCTTCAGGTAATAAAATCTGAAAATATGACAAATGACAGTGATGCACGTGGTGTTTCCAGAAAAGCAAGTGATGCATCAAAACACGGGTGTAGTTCTCCTGGTACAAATATTGCAGTCACCACAGTAAGCTCTTCTCTATGCAACTATCAAACTGGATCGAGAGTTTTGCAAGGACATCAAGTCGCAAGTAGTCAAGAACATGCTAAGCAGGACTTAAATGGTTTAGCTAATTTACTGCATGGCAAGATGCTAGCATTACATCAAAGAGGTTCTAATCTGTCTACAAATACCCCAGTGTTGGTGCATTCATCAGTTTCATCAGCAGGGCCATCTATAAAACGAAATGATGCCACAGTGCAGGCATGGATACAATCACAAAATGCACGCCTGGCAAATGCAGATGCTACTTCTAGAGTCAGGTTATAGGATGCACCGAATCCTCATATGGAGCAGCTAAGAAATCGATCAATTTCAACGTATCTCATCAGGTGGAAGTACTTACCAGCAGAAGATTCCACATGGGACGACAAGAATTTTATACAGAAGCATCAAGAACTACTCAAGTGTTGAGACAACACTTTGAGGAGAAGGGCAGTTAGGCCCCTATACTACTAGTGTCACCCCTTATTGTTATTAGTACAAACCACTTATTATATTGATGTACCCATGTAGTGCCCATCTTGTTACTATTGTGCCCCATAGAAGCCCACTATTATTATTATTGTGCCCTTACATTATTATTGTTATGTCGGCTCTAGTTATGTTATGACCCCTTAGACTCCTATATATAGAAAGGAGATCTTTTCATTTGTATTATCCAAGAATTGTTCATTTATGTAATGTAAAGGAGGTTGCCCCCTCGAAGAGGCTGAATTCTAAGGCATTGATCTATCTTTTCTATCTTTTCTTGAGCTGGTTTCATAACACACACACATGAACACAAGATATAAGGTGGAAACCCAATGTGGGTGAAAACCACCTACTGCAATTCGTCTCTATCTTCTTTCTATAAGAAACTTTTGTTTACAAAATTTTTGTACTGGTGCAATATTATACCAGTACATAGGCTTCTACCTGCAGAAGGCTACCACCTTCTCTCATTCTCCAGCTTCTCCTAGAAGGGAGATACTACCCCCTTAGCTCTTGTACTAGCTGATGTACTAGTACATAGGTGCTGACCTACAGAAGGCTACAACCTTCTCTTTTCTTCCAGGGACCGCGTTTCATAAATTTTCAGACTAGATCCATCAATAACATCAATCAAACATCAAATATATCTGCATCAACCAATCTCCTTTGTACCAACCAAAAACTGAATCAACCACTCACTTCTCTGAATGTTGTAACCAAAATATAGTAACAGTAACCAGAAACCAATCCTAAACCCAGAACATTCCAGCAATAAATAGAAGTAGCTAAAACATATCTTATGAGACATATGCTACTTCAATAAGTAGAACCTGCATGCATACGCTTCTATATTAAGGAAAACCTGTGTATACGTCATTTTGAATTACCGAACCAGCATGTATACACACCTTTGCTATGTTGAACTTGCATACAGATCTGTAAAAGATAATTTATCCTTTTCAACTATTCAGACATCAGTTATACCCAGATCATCAGATTTACAGATCAAGACATGCACCAAATATAAAAGATCAAAATCACACAAAGATACTTCTCTTCAAGCCTTAAGATCTTGACCCATCAATAGAACTTATCCTCCTTCTAGCGCTCAAGTTCCTCCTTGATTCAGATCTAGCTATGCACCATAGTGTGATGACCAGTATTCTAGATCTTGTTCTTCATAAGATATTCAAACCGTGAGTGCCTTTGCCTAATGATCTCCTTCCCCTTTTATAGTCTTAGGCCATACTCAATACTATGGTCCAAAACCACTTAGAACCAATACTTGGGACCCAATACCTAGGTTCAACACTTTGGACGAGATACCATGGTCCAAAACCATAGGTCCAAATACCAAGGACTAAATACCATGGACTAAAAACAAGGTTTCCCACATGTACACTCTTTTCCTTGCATGAAAGTGCGTGCATACTCATATGCGCCTTTCGTTCGGTGATCCCACGTGTATACGTGACTTGGTCAACAGGAACCTGCGTAAACCTTCTTTTCCTTTATTCTGAGAGCCTGTGAGCCTAAACTGTCATCTGAATGATTTGCCAAGTGAGTTGCCATCAAGGACAATACCCGTGCCATAGTGTCAAGCATGTGTTATAATGCCAACACTTCATAAACAACAATGCGAGACTTGGTTTTGAAGAGAAAAGATTTAGGACCTAGTTTATGTCAAAAATATGATAGTTTTCGAGGTATAAAGCATAAAGTCCTCTTTTAATCATTTTTTACTAGATTTGATGGATTAGCAAGGTTTTTTGATGATCCTTAATCATGCGATATGTGGGAAGGCAAGCATTTAGTAGTTCTTTTGAAAAGAGGGTTTGGTTGATATCTTGCTTTATTCCAAAAATAAAAGAAATGCCTAAATGCTAAGTTTATTTTTGGAGGTATTTTTTAAAGGGCCCCCATTTATTAATGTAATATCAATTACTACTATTAATAAATGGGAGGTTGTTGAATAACACAACAGATAGTTACTAATGCCTATCATGGTCTTGTTTAGATTGTTAGTCCTTGTTATAAATGTCATGTATATCATTTGATGTAAAGGTCATGTAAAGACCTATGAGGTAACCCCACTATGCATGGGAAGGGTGATGTAATAATTCCTATATTTTAGTCATGTATAATCTATTGGTATATCCCCACTTGGTTGGGTGGATGAGTTAAAAATGATGTATCCCCACTTGGTTGGGAGAATGATGTATGTATGAGTCATTGGTGATAGGAAGGTCATACTCACATAGTTGAGTTATAGAGTCATGTTATTCTTTTGGAAAATATTTTTGCAGACTCTACATGTGCTCAGGGGGAGCATGGACGGTTTAATGCATCTCAGCATGAACAAAGGGGGAGCTTAATTTGAGAATTCAGCATGTACTCAGGGGGCACATGGACAACATAATGCATATCAAAGGAAGAGAATATTTTGGTCTACCCTTTGCCCTTGATGTCAAAGGGGGAGAGTGTATTGGTGTTGTTGTTTCCATCAAGTCCAAAGGGGTATATTGTTGACATTATGATACAAGTGTTGTCCTTGATGGAAACTCACATAGATAACATTTCACAGCACAACAGGTTAATAGCAAAGGATTACAGATCTGACCCTAGAGATTGAAGAAAGAGAGGTATATGTTGGTTCATTTTGTCCAAGTAGCGTATACATACAGGTTAACAGAACAAAAGGAGCATATACATATGCACCCACTTTCACAGAAGGAAAAGCATGTATGGGATGGAAAATCAAGGTTCTGGTCCAAGGTATTGGTCTGAGGTATTTGGTCCAAGGTATTGGTCTGAGGTATTTGGTCCAAGGTATTGGTCCAAGGTATTTGGTCTGAGATATTTGGTTTGAGGTATTGGTCCAAGGTATTTGGTCTGAGGTATTGGTCCTAAGTGGTTTTGGTCCAAGGTATTGAGAAAGGCATAAAACTATATAAGGAGGAGAACATCATTATGATAAGGTGTGCAAGTGAATGGGTTTCTGAGGAATACTTCTATCTGAAGTATATGTTATGTTGCAAGTTATGAGATGATCTGAAATATTTTGTGCACCTTGGATACAATGTTAGATTAGGATCATAATAACTGAAATGAATTATCATTGCATGATCTGATGTTGATTGAGCTAGATCTGAATACTAATGCATGTTTTATTTTGTAAATGTTATGATCTGGGTATACGGGGGCTTCATTGGAGGAGCAATATCATAGCACGTGGGTTCATATTGGGGGGATATATTATGAGGTAAAAATGACATATTACACTAGGGGATATATAAGGGGTAAAGGGTTTTTATATTGGAAGGTATAAAAAATTGAGCTCAAAGTTAATGAAAAAAATAAAGGGGTATAAAAAATATTAATGAAAAAATGGATACCTACAATATTTAGTGAAAGTAGGGTTTTTTTAATTGGAAAGGTGTATTAGTTACATATTGGTAGGGGATCAAATTATGTGATATTTAGAGGCATTTTCCAATGTGTAGTCAAATTAAGGGTATTATTTAAAATTCCATGAATGCACGTGATATGTTGGAGGTTCATTGAGTGAAGCCCCCATGTCTGGGTATGACAGAAGTCTGGAATAGTTGTGAAGTTTTAAGTTAGTATTTTCAAATCTGTATGTTGGTTCGCTTTGATAAAAGCACGTATACACGCTAGTTCGGCAAATTCAAGTAGCGTATACATTATGAAATATGATATTTGAAGTTGCAATTGGTTCTGGTTGTTGATGCAGAGTTTTGGGTTCTACTCTGTGTTCTGGTGACTATGTTTTGAATGTTCAAATTGATTGATTGTGATTTGCTTCAGTGATGATGGGTTTTCAGTGATTGGTTGTATTGCAGTGGTGACTGATTTTGAGCTTCAATGTGGTTGATGGGACCAGTATGAAAATTGGATGAAATGAGGCCTTCATGTGTATTGTTGTGTACCAGAAGCATCTAGCTTGAAAATTTATGAAACGTGTGTTGGGCACCAAATCGGCCTATCTTTTTCCTGCATTTCCACTCCTCTTTTCATCCCTTTTTGTATTCATTCACTTACATTTACTATGTAAAACTATGAGGTAATTCCCCTTTATCATCTCTTGGGATATTTAATTAACGAAGTAGAGTCATGAGGGTTTTACCTATGCAAACCACTAAAACATGTTATGACTGCAGATTATGGAGCGCAGGTGTTGACCTCATGGCATAGCACAGCAATTAATCAACCACGATGAAACATCATAACTGATTTGCAGTTGTTCTCAACCCGTTTTGGATCATTCTTGTTCTTTCTCTCTTAGTGTTGGTGTTGTGTTGAACTAATGTATATCTTTTGGCATATAGTTGCCAGGTTTTTGGGAGAGATGTTACTCCCCTTTGTACTGTATAAAAGACGGGTTATTCCTATACGAGGGGTCAACCAGACCCTGCATTGTACTGTAACAATGTTGTTTAGATTAATAAAATAAAACCCTTTTTTCTATTCTATATTTCGCTGTGAGTAATGCAACCCTGATCAGAGAGTTGGGCCCACTCTTCAGATCAGGTGCTGTGTATTTTCCTGTTATGCATGTATTGTTCATTCATGTGTTTATTTCTTGATTGTTGTTGTAGATTCTTTAGATCATTGTGAATACCTTTTTAAGTTTTGAAATTGAGTTTCTATTTCTGTTTCAGCAATGCTTTGATTTGGTAATCACAAACCCTTGGTCGATGATAGATTGTAACCTTGCACCTACATAAACCTTGCGTGTTTCCTTGAAAAGAATATGCACCTGGATTGATACATTAATGTAGGAAAAGGGGTGAATAAATTGTTCATACCTGGACACCAACATTTTGGCATCATTGTCAGGGAGGCTAACAAGGTGCAAGACATGATCTGTATCAACTAGAGGATCAATCTCTCATCTTGGGGAGAGAACGAGATTTATCACTCTACTCCAAGTCCTGAGCGTAGGTAATTCATTTTTTTTGTGCTTTTATTGTTTTCTTGTTTTATTAGGGTGGATCTCTTGCCCTGGGGAGGGAGGAGTCTTTTGACACCCTGCTCCAGGCCCTGAGCTTAGATCTCCCTAGGATTTTTGTTGTAACCAAATCTCTCACCCTTGGGAGGGAGGGGTCCTTTGAATCCCTACTTCAGGTCTTGAAGTGTTAGGTTTTCTCGTGTGTGTGTGTGTGTGTTATTTTTCTTGATTTTGTTTCTTGTCCTGGGGAGGGAGCAGTCCTTTGATGCCTTGCTCTGAGCCCTAAACCCTAGGTTCCTATTTTCTTTTCCTTTTCCATTAACTATTCTCTTTTCAATGTGATCTCTCGTCCTGGGAAGGGAATGGTCTTTTTATGCCCTACTCCGGGTCTTGGGCACTATGATTTGGTAGCAACAACTTTCGTCACACCAACTTGTATGAACATAGAGCCAAATAAAAAGGGCAGAGGGAGAGCCCCAAAGAAGGGAGGACAGGATTTGGGAAGGAATACTTATATCCAGCAAATCATTGCAAAAGTTGAATCAGATGTGTCTTCATGTGTAGCCGTGAGGCCAGGTTCACAGACAAGATCTGAGGGGCAATCTGTAGATCAACCAGTGTTGTCCACAGCACCCCTTGTTGATTTGATACAGTAGGCCCTTCCAGTAGCCAAAGAGACAAGCAACAATACGCTTGATGAAGGGGTATCGTTGCTCGTAATAGAAGAAGAAGAAGTTACAAGTAAAACATCCAAGGAAATGGTCCATCCCAATAGGGAAGAAGAAGTTACAGAGAGGAGATTTGAAGGGTCAAGCCACTATGACAGGGAGGAAGAAATTGTAGAGACACTTCTATCACCAAAGGATAGAGGGAGCAATGTTAAGGCAACTCGAACCCATGTGATAAAAGCCCTTCCTGCGAAGCCTGCTGAAATCCCCAGTGAGTATTGGAGGATATTCATGGCACCTGCAACCTCTACTATTGACTTCCTAATTGGGGATCTTGGGACTGGTGCACCAACAAAGCCCATTCCTTTAACAACTTTACCAAGTTTCCATGGGCTTACCTCAAAAGACCCTGACATGTTTTTGTTTGAATTTGAAATTGTGTGTCAAGGATATGATTATATAACGGATGCTCAGAAATTGAAAATCTTCCCTAGTACACTAAAAGGGATAGCCCTGCGGTGGTTTATGGATCTTGGGGGAAGGTCTATCACCACATGGGAGGAGATGAGAACTTCTTTCTTGGAGAAGTACCAAGAATACTGTAAATCACGGAATATTAAAGAAGAATTTTTCAAATTTACACAGAAAGAGGATGAGAATATGGAATACTATGTGGAAATCTTTAAATACAAATTGCAGATATCAGGTCACTCTAACCTGGATAAGGACATTTTGAAAATTATCCTTCTTTGCGCCTTCTGAGAGGACTCTTTGGAATTGTTAAATATAGTCGGAAAGGGAGATATATCAAAAGGAGAACTTTGACACCATCTACGAGTTGTGCATCTAGTGCTCAAGGGGAGTTGCAAGGAATAAACAAGAGACTCTATCAACAAAATTATATGGTGGAGGTGTTACAAAAGTAGAAATTCGGAATCTGTTGGACAGCTTGAGGACTAATATCCTAAGTACCTTGTCTGAACAAATAGACACACTGTAGGTAAAACAGAAATAAGCTAGAATTGGAAAGAACTATGGCTTTATTTTGCCCAACATGTAGGAAGAAACACCCACAGAGGGAATGTCCATTAAACTCTATAGAGGAGTGTGCAATCTATGAGTTGAATCATGCAACAAGTTCATGCCCATCCTTGCCACGACTAAAATTATTTTTTCTAGGGACAGGTGAAGAGATGGAGTAGTTGTACTTCATGGGACCTAAAAATCCATGGCAACCTTGGTCGTCAATGGGAAATCAAGGTATATTTCCAGATCCGTCTCAATATTTTAGTAATTTTAATATGGGTCCCCAATCCATACCTTATCCGCCCATGTGGCCCCAATACCAGCTTCCACCTTGGCAGCAGTGGGCTACTCAAGCTAGTTCTAGTTCCCCATGGGCTCTGAACTAGCAGGAACTTTCTCCTCCTAGTCAATTTCCCCATCCAATGCCACAATAGTAACTTCAGTTACCCTCTAATGTGCCTCCTAATAATCATCCTATTCGTCCCCAGCTTCCCATCCAACCCAATCCAAATCCTAACAATAAAGGGGTTCAACAAGCTGGCACCCTCAACCTACCTTCATACAACATCTCTACCGTAGAATTCTATGACATGAATTTACGATATGGGTGGACAATAGATGCTCAACCCTCACTAGTTATCATTGAAAAAATTGACAGTGAGGAAAAGGAACCAGAAATGGTTGAAGAAGAATCAAACCGAGTCAACAAAAATCATACACCTCCTCAACCACTAGTTACTCAAAAACACCAAGCTGAACCACCCTATCCAGAAAGGTTGGCTTTGAGTAGACAAACCCCTCAATTTGAGTTTGACCTGTTATGGGAGTTATAGAATTTATTTGTCAAGATTCCCATGTTGCAAGCTATGAGGGATGTACCTACATATGCAAAAACTCTTAGGGAATCTTGTGCTAAGAAGCCTAAAAAGAAATCAAGAGACCTGATCATCATTCATGTAATAGGGAATTTATCATATTTTATGATGGGAAGGTCCATGCCTATAAAGTATGGGGATCCCAAGAACCCAATTTTAGCCGTGCAAATTAATGGGGTATAAATTCCAAATGTACTGGTAGATTTGGGTGCTGCCATAAATGTCATCACTGCTCAAATTATGCATGCATTAGGTCTTCGTAACTTGAAACACTCACCTACAGTGTTAGAGATGGCAGATTGATCTACAGTGAAATCGATAGGGAAGTTAGAAGATATCACAATTTCGGTTGATTCATGGCACTACCCTGTGGACTTCCTAGTACTCCAAATACAATCTCCAACTGGAGTCCATCCCGTGATTCTGGGAAGATGTGGTTGGCAATTGCAAATGCTTATATTGGGTGTCGGTCTAGAAATATGATCATTTCAAATGGACAAAACACTAAGAATCTAGTATTATATCCTCCCACATAACCTAACCCATCAGCAAAATCAACAGGCTGCAAGAAATTTTTACCCAGGAAAGAGTCTGAATTGGAAAATGAGGAGTTAAGACCAGTTCTTGCTATTGGGCAGACCCTCTAGCTGAAAAATAAAATGGAAGATGACACAATTACTACCTTTATTAGTGATCCCTGTTCTGTTTCAGATTTAAATCAGCAAATCTTGGAGTCCGTCTTGAGCTATGAGACACAGGAAAGTATTGGAATAGCAGATGGATTTAATGAGCTACCTACAACTGTGCCCCATGACAGTATTTCTATGGAAATAGAACTAGGGAAAGCCCTTAATATCAATCCAGATCTGTCAGAGTGCCAGAAGAAACAACTCTTGGATGTTCTTTGAAAACACAAATAAGCCTTCGCCTGGGACTACTCAGATATGAAGGGGATTCCTACTAATCTATGCACCCATCACATATACATTAAGGAGGACTATCATCCTGTGAGGCAACCTCTGAGGAAAATGAACCCTACTCTGAAAAACGTTGTTAAGGAAGAGATCCAAAAGCTGTTGGACGTGGGATTTATCTACCCCATTTCAAATAGCCAATGGGTTTCGCCATTGGTAATGGTCCCTAAGAAAAATGATAAATGGCAGATATGCGTGGATTACAGATAATTAAATAAGACAACTCAGAAAGACCATTTTCCATTACCATTCATTGACCAAGTCTTGAATATGTTGGCTGGGAATAAGTTTTTCTCCTTCTTGGACGGATTTAGTGGGTACAACCAGATGCAGATAGCTCCTAAAGATCAGGATAAGACCACTTTCACATGCCCTTGGGGAATGTTCGCATACCGGGTCCTCCCATTTGGTCTCTGTAATGCACCTGCAACATTCACGAGGGAAATTTTAGGGATTTTCTCTTATCTGATGGATGATAGTGTTGATATTTATATGGACAATTTCATGGCATATGGAGATTCATTCGAAGAAGCATTGGGGGAGCTAGAAAAGTTCTTGAAAGATGCAAGAAGGTGCATGTCTCTTTAAGTACAGAAAAATGCCATATGATGATGAACGAAGGAATAGTCCTAGGAAACTTTCTTTCGGCTGTAGGAATCTGGATGGATCCAGCTAAGATAAAGGTAATACAACATTTACCAATACCCAGAACACCCACTCAGATATGTAGCTTTATCGATTGCACTGGTTATTATATGCGCTTTATAGAAAATTTTGCTAAGACAACACATCCGATTTTTCAATTACTGACAAAAGATGCAGACTTTGTGTGGATAGATGACTGTGATGAAACCTTTGTGAAGATCAAGGAACTGGTCTGTAGTGCTCCAATCCTTAGAGGGCTAGACTGGGCATTACCATTCCATATTCATGTTGATGCTTCCCACACAGCAGTTGGGCAATTTTGGGGCAGCAAGTGGATAAGGTACCATATGCAGTTTACTATGTTAGTAAGAACTTGGCTCCTGCTGAGTTAAACTACACAGTGACTAAAAAATAATTCCTTGCTGTCATCGACACCATCAACAAGTTCCAGCACTATATCATTGGTTACCCCACCTTTGTACATACTGATCATGCAGCCATCAGGTACCTGATGAATAAACCTGTTACTCCTGGTTGTATTACAAGATGGCTTTTGCTACTTCAAGAATTTGACATTACCATAGTAGATAAACCAGGGAAGGACAATGTGGTTGCTGATTTTTTGTATAGGTTAGAAAATAATACTGAAGGTACACCTATCGAAAATAGCTTTCCAGATGAATATCTCTTTGCAATTTCTGCTAACACTCCGTGGTATGTAGATATTGCTAACTATCTTGCTATAGGGAATGTACCTCGTCATTTGTCATATAAGGATCAATGGAAAATTATTCATAATAGTCCCTGATATTCATGGATGGTAGGATACCTCTTTCATACAGGGGTTGATCAACAGATTCGGCGCTGTGTATCAGAGGATGATATCTATGAGATATTGAAGGCCGCCCATGGTGGACCTTGTGGAGGACATTTTGCAAATAAAAGAACGGGCCACAAAGTGCTGCCAATGGGATACTACTCACCTTCTATCTTTCGTGATGCTATAGATTATGTCCGAAGATGTGACAGTTGTCAATGGATGGGACAACCTGGGAAATTGGATGAAATGCCATTACAACCCCAGATAGTCCTTGAACCTTTTGAGAAGTGGGCCATCAATTTCATTGGGCCCTTCAACCCACCTTCTCACCAGTACGTTCACATCATCGTCTACACTAATTATGTGACTAAGTGGGTGGAAGCCAGAGCGGTTATGAAAGCAATAGAATAGGTGGTTGCAGATTTCCTTTTTGAAGAGATTTTTACCCAATATGATACCCCAAGAGAAATTGTTTCAGATGGAGGAGCATAGTTCACATCCCACATGATAGAAAGGCTTATGCAGAAATACGAGGTTAACCACAAAGTGACAACTCCTTACCATCCTCAAGCGAATGGACAGGTAGAAAGCACAAACAAGGTATTGGAAAATATCTTGACAAAAACTGTAGCAAGTCATCGCCAGGATTGGTTGCAGAAAATTCCAGAAGCTCTTTGGCCATATAGGATGACATGGAGGAATACAACTGGGTTTTCACCATTTGAGCTACTCTATGAGAAATCCCCCTTGTTTCCAGTAGAGTTCGAGATCAGTACCCTCAGAACGGATTTGGAAGTGGGATTAGACTTATCAAAGGCCTAGAAACACTAGCTGGAACAACTCAATGGGTTAGACAAGATTCGTTTAGTAGTTGTCGTAAGAACCACTGCCATCCAACAACAGAGAATGAAATGGCATGATAAATTTATCAAGAATAAGATGTTTCATATAGGAGACTGGGCATTTCTCTATGACTCTTGGTTCAAAGATTTTAAAGGAAAGCTTCACACTCGTTGGATGGGACCCTATGAAGTGGACACTGTATTCGACAATGGAACAGTCAGATTGGTTACAGTAGATGAAAATCATACTTCCTTCCTAGTGAATGGACACCGTCTGAAGTTATATCACCATCCAACTTCTAAGGATTCCTTCATCAAATATCTTTTTGATACATCTGGTTTGATGGTTGTTGGTGTAGAGAATACTCCCTATGCCTTTTGTTAAAAAAAAAAATTAATAATAATAATATGTTGTTACTACTTACTTGTTTGTCTTTTTACAGGAATAAGAACCGAATTATGACAAGGAGAAACTGAGAAATTTTCTAAGTAACATTCGTTGTTGTTACTCCATTGGTGGTGTTACTCTGTCGTTTTTGTTACTCCATTGTTGTTGTTACTCTGCCGGTGCTGTTACTCTATTGTTGTTGTTACTCCACTCGTTTTGTTACTCTGTTGTTGTTGTTACTTTGTCGGTGTTGTTACTCCACCATTACTATTACTCTGTCGTTGCTATTACTCCATCGGTGTTGTTACTCTGTAGTCGTTGTTACTCCATCGCTACTGTTACTCCACCATGGTGTTACTCTGCCGGTGTTGTTACTCCAGTGGCAGTGTTACTTTGTCGTTGTTGTTACTCTGCCTGTTATTTTTGCGATTACTCCACTGCCAAGTAGGTTGCCAGGTACGCCTTCATTGACTCTTACAGATTTAATTAAAATATTCCAAAGAAGAGACTAGTACGTGCCGCAGACAACCGCATTTAAGTTGGGGGGTCCCGTCACAAATAAACGACGATATACCTAAAATTGTAATCATATCACATCATTACCAAATCTAATGTGAATGGAAACCAAAAATATTTCGATTTTGTAATCATGATTCTAACGCATTGGAATTTAAAATCGTACACCAAAAACCTTATCGGTCATTTCCCCAGTATCTTGTATTCAATCACCATAATCATTCACCTGTACTCCCATACCCTGCCATTATTTGTTGTGTTTTTTGAGGTGTACCAGCCATTATTACCATTCTTTTACCCTGCGGCCACCATGCTAACATTATTTCCATCGTCAGTTGGATTGTTGTTACTCTCCCCCTACCATCCAACTGTATCCATCGTGTTGATATAGTTCCTACAGCGATGGGTGGGTTCGTTGTGTGCCATGAGCCGGAGGATACGACAATGGTCTAAAATAATCAGGAAGTATGGAAAGTTTTTGAAAATGCAGGGTGGAACATCTATTTTGATAGGTTGTAGGGGTTTAAAGAGGCGATTGTCATTGAATTTTCACTCAATTTAGAGGAAGGGAGCTCTCGGGTCTGGGGGACAGAAATCCCTATTACAGAGGAAACCATTGCAGAGGTTAGTGGGATACCCCAGCAAGGGCAGAGATGGCTTTCATGAATAACTTCCCTCCCAGATTTCCTCGAAGCATTTTTACAAGCTGG
Organism: Pinus taeda; assembly: GCA_000404065.3. Classification (NCBI taxonomy): domain Eukaryota; kingdom Viridiplantae; phylum Streptophyta; class Pinopsida; order Pinales; family Pinaceae; genus Pinus; species Pinus taeda. Next base: position 32,904 of record APFE031046748.1, on the reverse strand, counting down.
AGAAAATGTTGTTAAGAAAGGTCGGGGGTATGATCGGAATTCATTACCACACCCATGGGGTGAGGTAGCAAGTTTTCTAGTGAGATACATAAACTGTGAGGGGAGGTATACCACCCTGTTTAAATATCATTTCAGATTGTTGGCTCACCTTTGGTTCCCACAGTCGGAAGCCTTCTCATTGAATATTCATTTATTCCTGTTAAAAAGTATCCAGTTGATGGCACAATCTACTTAGCATTCGCAACAAGTTGCAGCAGTCATTACCAACAATGGGTTGGTCTAGTTGTTATTCATGCATGCAATCAATCAATTTCAAATCTTGTGGGAAACATTTCAAGGTTCTACAGAGGAAGAGATAGCAGCTACTAGATCCACTAGAGAGGAAGAGCCGAAAGCGATGGAGGAAGAACCCGGAGCAGAGGACAAACACGTAGATCAAGAAGAACTAGAAGAAATGGAGATGGAACCTGAGGGGCTGGAACAAAATCGAGAGCGTGAACCAGAAAGGATAGTCGAGGCTGCTCCACAAGAACCATCCTTGACAGCAAAACCAATGGAAGAAGAAGTGCTACAGCAAGGGGCCGATATAGAAAGGGTCACCAACACCACGACTGAGGTTGTCTCACAAGAACTAGCCTCAACTATGGAGCCAGTGGAGCAAATCAGTAGCACTGTAATAAGAGAAGAGGTACCACATCAGGCTAAGGTGGAAGAATTCATTAATATTGTGGTAGGGGGTGTTCCACAAGAACCACCCTTGACCATGGAACCGATGGAGGAAGATGAACCAGGACGAGAGG
>APFE031046748.1:6898-27623 GCA_000404065.3 Pinus taeda | reverse complement strand
AACAACTCACAGCACTTCAGGAGAGTAACACCAGCAAGATTTCAACCCCAAAGTCTTTTTATTAGCACCCTATTTAAAGGAAAAATTCCCAACAGCTAGTTCGAGTGATCCATGTCAAAATGATCTCAACCGTCGATGAGGATCAAGATATCTCTTAATCTCATCCGTTGAATTTCTAATGCATTAAAAAATTGAAATTCTGCATTTATTTACTCAAAATTATTATTTTTATTATTTTTTAGGTTTTATTTCTATTTATTTTATTTTTAATTTTATATATTTTTAATTTTTATTGTTTTTATTTTATTTTTTTTTTAATTTTATTTTTAAATGGATGCTCGAACTTAGCGTTTGGAAAAATTACCTATGACCTAGGACTTAGGACTTATGACTTATGAGGGTATTAAAACATTTTCTAACCCTCAAGACACTTTACATCACGAACTTTACAATTTTACATCTTAAGGGGGAAGACCCATTTGAAATAGACCCTGATAGACCACCCAGTTCTGCGACCAAACATAATCTAGCAGATCAACACACTAGGATTCCCCTAAGATTCTAATGACAAAATCCATTCCGGCTTTGGGGTTGCTGAAGGAAAACTCTGCCAATCATGGATCAGTGAGACAAAAAACCTTCCGGAACATAGATTATCACTAGAAAATTAGGTCCACCTAGGCAATTTACATACATGACTCAGTTCTGCTAAGATTATTTACAATTTAAACATGCAAACTGGGTTTACAACATAATATGATCAAGACGACGATGATTGTCGAATAGCATGGACACATCAATCAAGAACTATCCCTTTTGTGAAGAAAAGGGGGTGTACTCCTATGAGTAGTTGACACATAGTGGTTAACAGGAGACATTCATTTAACGGCCCTCACCTCTTACACTTTCAATTAGATAAGCTGGCAGAAGGCTTCTAATATGTTTGAGTCAAATCAACTCACGAAGCCTTTTATGGTAAGAAGAGAACCCGAGAGATCAGTGACTATGTACAATAAGCACACTACGTTTCTAGAAATTATGGGAAACAGGGAACGGATGCTGAGGACACAAAAGTGGTGCATTGATCTCTATGTCAAGAAATTAGTCACATTTCAAGATGAGGCCCTGGATAGTTGTCAGAAAAGGTGGATGATGTCACCCACATCTGTCTAGAACAGAGAACCGTTTGGAGCACCAAATTTTGCACGGGCACTCAGTAGGGAGCCAAGATACGTGGCATGCATCCAAACATGTGGGGTCCGGTGGATGGAAATTCGATTTCAGTACCCTGTCATATGGTTACCAGCAGAAAACTATGCCCTAACATATAACGTACCAAATGATTGGCGGAAGGAATTTCTTCTCTTAGAGGGGTTTAAGGTTCTAGGAACAGAAATGGCCGAGGAATACGATCTCGTCTAGCTTCATGAAGCACATAGCCTATCCAACCCAGACCTGTAGAGATGGCGATCTGCACAAGGGCATGTAGAAGGCTAGTTGGGGGGAGAAGTTGGGCACCAAATCGGCCTACCTTTTTCTTGCATTTCCACTCCTCTTTTCATCCCTTTTTGTATTCATTCGCATATATTTACTATGTAAAACTATGAGGTAATTCCCCTTTATCTTCTCTTGAGATATGTAATTAATGAAGTACAATCATGAGGGTTTTACCTATGCGACCCACTAAAACATGTTATGATCACAAATTATGGAGCATAGGTGTTGACCTCACAGCATATCGCAGTAGTTCCGCAACTCATAGTAGCTAATCGACCACGATGAAATAGCATAACTGATTTGCAGCTGTTCTCAACCCGTTTTGGAGCATTCTTATTCTTGCTCTCTCGGTGCTGGTACTGTATTGAACTATGTATATCTTTGGGCATATAGTTTCTAGGTTTTGGGGAGAGATGTTACTCCCCTTTGTACTGTATAAAATACAGGTCATTCCTGTACGAGGGGTAGCCAGATCCTGCATTGATTGTAACAACATTGTTCAGATTAATAAAATACAACCATTTTTGTTGTTCTATATTTCGGTGTGAGTAATGCAGCCTTGATCAGAGAGCTGGGCCTGCTCTTCTGATCAGTTGTTGCATGTTTTCTTGTTATGTGTGTATTGTTCATTGTTGTGTTTATTTCTTGATTATTGTTGCAGATTCTTTAGATCAATGTGAATACCTATTTAAGTTCTGTAGTTGAGTTTCTATCTCTGTTTCAGCAATGCTTTGATTTCGTAATCATGAACCCTTGGTCGATGACAGATTGTAACCCTGCCCCTGCATATACCTTGCATGTTGCCTTGAAAATAATATGCACCCGGATTGATACATTAATGTAGGAAAAGGGGTGAATAAATTATTCATACTTGGACAGCAACAACGTGGTCCCTGGAGGAAGAGAGAAGGTCGTAGCCTTCAGTAGGCCAACACCCATGTACTGGTAAACATATCGGCCAATACAAGAGCCAGGGGTTTGGAGCTCCCTTCCAATAACAGTTGGAAAATGAGTGAAGGTTGGAGCATTCTATAGGTTGCTGCCTATGTACTAGTAAATGGATCGGATAGTACAAGAGCTAGGGGGTTGTAGCTCCCTTCTAGTAGAAGCTGGAGAATGAGAGATCATTGTAGCTTTCTGTAGGTGGGTGCCTACGTACTAATATGAGTCTGCACCAATACAATATTGTAAATAGGTTTCTCTATATTAAAAGAAGACAGCAGTAGGTGTTTTTATCTTGCATTGGCTTTCCACCTTAAATCTTAGTGTTCATGTGTGTTGCTTACGTGTAATGGTTTATTCTATTATTACTCTACGTGGTTACTATTAATGAAGTATTAATGCATTGATTAAACATCAACATATGATTAATTAACTAAATCATAAGTTTGTTGGATATACACTGGTTGCTTTAAAGACAACTGTCTGTACATGCGAGTTACCTTCATTGAAGTAGCGTATATAAATCTGAGTATGAAATGAAAAAGTTATTGATTTGATAATACTCATTCATGCCCCCCCCCTCCCCCCTCAGTATTATTTCCAACACTTATAGACAAGATTCTCAATGCACAAGAGAGGCCACCAAGACCATAAATGAGGCACAATGAGGTCACTAAGTTGCTTAGAGGGTGAGCAACACTTTCAACAGGTGGGTATGATGGGCCTCTAAATTAGACGTCAATTAAGGCCCATACCTCTAAATTAAACATAAATTAAGGCCTATGACCATCCTTCAGCACATTAAACCTCTCTTTTTGCATTAGATAATGTATTTTTAACTTTAATATATTCATTAGGAAGGTTTATGAATAATTGCATATTTGTGCCTAATATTATTTGTTTTTGTGGAATATAATGAGAATATTAGGCATATTATGAAGATTTGGAGGAGGAGAAAATTTAGTGACTTTCTCCCTACTACAAGAGGATCAATATTAAATAATAAATCAACAAGATATTGTGGAATTATGGCACAGATTGTGGAACTCCAATGATTGAGAAAATCTAGGAATGTGTTCCATGCCATTTAATGCAGATTCCTAGTATTGGGAACCAAATCCACTAATCAAGGGATTTTGGTGGGGAAAGCTTCCTCCTTTCATGGAGAATGACTCATAATCATTTTTTATAAGTACCAAGTCGAATTTTCCTCTAGGGATAGATTTTCATTAGTGTTATTGTGGAGAGAACTCGTATTTCTGCAACACCATTGTATTTTCTTGCAGGGATGTAATTGTATTGATGAAAATAATGAATATTGGTGTCATGTTCAGCTTCTAAATCTTTTTCTCCTTAATATTTCTTTGAGTTTCATTGGGCTTGGCCATCCTAGGAGCCTCAGAGCCCTTTTGTATCATTTTATTTTCTTCTTTTCACTTCTTATTCACATGCATCTCTTGTTTTTGTTTCTTTCTATTTCTACATATAGTATTAATGATTTCTTGTTGTAGGATTGGGTTATATGGTTTATGTAAGTTCTTTTGTAGGATCACAAGAATCATATCATCCTTGGAAAATATTTGGAAGGTCATAGTAATCATTGAGCTACTTGGATTAGCTTTCTTATTCCCAAATCTAGATTTATGGAACTCCTTTGTGGCAAAGAACAGTGAATTTCTGCTATTTTTTATAGCATGCTAACAAGCTTCAATCGAGTTGGTTCCACTTGAATTAGATCAAAAATACATTATATTTCATAAAAAATTACCCCATTTCATTTTCACTTGATTAGATTAGGCATTTTATAGATTTACTAGCTCAGTAGTTCTCGAATTTCTAGATTTTCGACTAGTAATTTTCTGTTATTTTTTAGCATGTGTTAACATAGGTATTTTTGAGTGATTCCACCTGGAATGGGGACCTAAGACATCCTAGTCAACAAAAATATTTGTCCCATCCAATTTGGATTTGATTTTCTTGGTAATTCGATGACTTATAATTTCGTATAGTAAATATGTAACATCTTGTAGTAAAATAGGGAATCTTGTAGGAAATCTTGTATCAGTCTGTTTTGAGCCGGAATTGAGAAAAATCATCATTGAAGCTGGGATTAGGCATATAATTTACCTCCATGCCATAAATACATTTTTAAACCTTTTCCTCCATACCTGTCTCCCCTACCAAAGAACAAGTACATATTAGCATTTGCATTTATAAAGCAAAATGATTAAATCATTGAGTTCTTTTATATTTACACATGCACACAATAGTTAGTACTCTCTAGATCAGATTTCATGCTTAGATTAGTTAACACATCACATGTGACAAATAGGTTTAAAATAGGTTTCTTTTGCAAGTAAAGTATTTTAATAATTAGATAGAGGATTCCATGTTACTTTACAAGCATTTTTAAATTCAGTCTTTCATTCCTACAAATAGGCAGCATTTCATTTCTCTCATGACAGCAAAGGAAGGACACACTGTATGCTTGAAATATAGTGTCGATACCTCTTAATTTTGTATGAAATCTAGGTTGATAATTAAATTTGGTAGCCTTGGGCATAGAAACATTCTTGTTCCCATATTGAGGCTCATCGCAGATCAAGCATATGTTATCCTCCTCGAGCTTGTTAAAACATAAAGAGGTACAGACCAGTATGGTTGGGGAAATTGGGAAAATAGAGTACTCCTTTTTTTAATGGAAATGATTCAGTCTTAAACATGACACTCTTCCACTTCATATCCATGGATGTTGGGTTGGGTAATTTGCTTGTCTTTCAGTTCATCATACCTTCAAAGAACCTCCATTTCAGTTTTGGGTTAATGTTGCCAACTCCATTTCAATGTCACCGCTATGTTCAAGAGAATTCATCTTAGTTGATATCCATTACAATACTCTTAAGCCTTCATTCCATGTTTTTCTTTTCTGATCCAGTTCCATATCAACATATTTCTGTCTCAAACATGATACTCGTTTCATGTTGTTGATGGAGGATACATCAAGGCCCTCTTGTGACCCGTCGCTTCCTATCGACATCAACACATTATCCAGGAAGTTGAATTAGAAACACCCATTGGTACCTTGGTGCTTGCATACATCAACGAAAAATTTCCTCGATATCAATGGCAATTTTACATCATTGGCCTTCGATCAAAATATTATGTGTGGTGTTCGACATCAACTCATTTATTCACACCATACGGATTGTACTTGAGTCTCCTGAGAGCCATTAACATCATCAAATGTTTCTCTCACGTCTTTTAACGACTCACATCATTGGCTGGTAATCAGATGGTGTCTACCATGTTTGAATCTAGCTCATTGATTCATGTGGTTAGACTCATACATTGGTTGGTTATGTGAACGAGATAGAAGACCCCATATCTAGTTTTCGTCATCTGAGCTACGAATTCAGGATTATACAAGATCACTATGTATGATGGATATGATCATATTAAAATTCATCCAGTCATAGGTCCACCATTAGTCATTAGTGGACATGTATTTTGATCATTGTACATGTAATTTTAGCTTATGTGTTGAGTATGGGTATGCCTCCCTCAGTAACAAAGATGTCATGATGTAAATGTATTGTAACAGAAGACGATCTCACGGGTTGTTCTTGATCCCCACTTGTCATAAAGTAAAGCACTTCCGTCATCAGTCATCATATTTGACTTTGCGCTTTAGGGGTACTTGTTATAGGCTATTGCGTCTCATATGATCAATAAACCTCCTAACTAGATCATTCATATCCTATTCCCCCTTTACATCATCATTGCATAAAGCCCTATGCATGACTCTCACATTCCCCATAGCTTCTTCCCTGAACTGCATCAACTAAGACAATTTTAGGACCAATGCACCCTGGCCTCTTGCTGGACAATGTTCACATATAGGTTTCTCCATTGTGACCTGCATTGATCACCTACATGTTTCCTTCCTTGCACCTGCGTTGGTTCTAGAAATTTAGAAAAAAGAGATAGGGTCCTTAAGCCTCTATTTCTAGAAGCTTCTAGGATCTGTTGTAACCATTTACCTCAGATAAAACTCTCGAATCCTATCCTATCCTACCTTGAATTTTTCATCTCTTATCCTTATATCTTGTTAGCACTCCTCAGTGTCCCAAGGCTAATAAAGGAAGCCAAGGAGGTAACCTCAAACCAACTTTGGAATTGGTAGCTAGCCCTACCAAATCATAGAGGGTTGTCTCAAAAAACTATCTCTCAGTCAATGGAAATGATTAGAGAATATGTATATATTAGGCCAAGTATTTAGCATAGTAGGATTTGATTTAGGGTTTGTTGGACATAAACACTAGGTCTGAGAACTAGGTCAAGTATTCCAAATGATCAGTTGTAGAAATAAGATGGGGCAAGGTAGATACAATTAGTAGCACAAGGTAAATTTGTAGTATGGTGATGGAAAAAGAATAGGAAAAATGATCATATAAGTATGAATTCATTTGCTTAGAAGAGAAAACACTTATGTGAAAATCTCAAACAAATAAGATCATATTGATCATTAAATTTTCTTTAAAACTTAAGAAATAATCACCAGAAGAATATAGATGGATGCTAGAAATACTTAATCATAAAATACATAAAGAAAACTAAAGAAACACAGTGCCACAAATCACATCACAATAATCCCATGAAAATAGTTGCAACTGCATATATTTCTGCAAAAACTTCTAGTACACTAGTCCAAGAGACGAGCTTCAGGAATCCAACCTCCTCTATGAGTTCATTCTGAATACGTATAGATGTAAAAAAACATCCACCCCCTCAGGGGTCAAATCCTCCTTAGGAACTGATTTTCTATTCCTACTAATCCCAGCCACATCACGAGTAGTTAGAAATTACTTTCCTCTTTTACATAAACTAATTTAAATTTGACTTGAAAGCATTTAATTGCAAAATATCCACTCTAACCATCATTATAGTACTCAATTACATTAGGTAAAAATATTTTGACACTAATTACATCGAACAAAGTTGACTTTTGACCATGAAAACTTAGAAACGGACCTCTTCTATAGAAGCACAGTGAAAATTGTAGAAGTGCAACGTGTAGCTACAAAAGCGTGGCAACAGTTCAAACACTGATTGAATGATTTTGATGCATCTTCAAGCTGAACTAAAGGCTAGTACTGGTATTTGGGGATGTCCACTAGGCCTTTGAAGCTTCAGATAAGCAGAAACTCACCTCCAAGGCACCTCAGAACTCATTCTAATAGAACTACTCCAGAAGCACAGCGTGGGGTCTAAAATAGTGGCAGAAACATGAAAAATTGCTAGTTTTTGCTTTTTTCTTCAAAATTCTGAGCTAACATGAGAGACCAAGAAAATATATGTAATGTAGAGGTAAAAATATATCCACACATGTGTGTTATTCCTCATTTGGATGCTTTGAGAAGAAGCGTATCATGGCCACGTTGTGCTTTTGTACATTAAAATTTCCAGAATTTACCAAAAACTCAAAATTTGCTAAAAAATTGCCAAAAATTTCTGCTTCTTCGTTTTTTAGTCATGGCTTAGTTAACTAGAGTTGCATCAACTATAAAATCCACATTGTCTCTCTTCTTGATCTTGCTTAGGGTTTTCTTAAGCTTTTTCTTCATGTTTTTAACCCTAATCTTGCACACCATGTTTCTTACATAATAGTGCCTTGCCATATGCCTCTACAGGGAAGTGTTTATGTTTGCCTTCCTCACAAGCTTCTTTAGGTACAAATTCACTCTCTCAAACCAATATTGCTTGTTCTCTTCAATTTCAGTTGCTATGGAGTCATGAAAGGTTTTTAGGGTTTGAGAAGGAGGATAATTTTATGCTTGTTGTCTCTTCTTAGCCATGTCTCTGGTTGTGGGTCTCTTTGGTTGTACCTATGTGTCTTTATCTTGCTTTGCTTCATCAATGACTACCTTACCTTTTTCCTTAGCTTCCTTGTTGGATGATGGAGGCTCTTCATTTGATTTACCTTGCTACATTAAGCTTAGCTTTAGTTGCCTATTATCTTGTTTCAAGAGAGCCACCATGAAATTGGCTTTAGAAAGGTCATCCTCTAACTCTTTGATCTGTGTCTACTGCTCTTTAATGATGTCTTCTGCTTCCTTATTCTCATAATCAGTCATATTTACCTCAGGAGGTACCTGTCCATGATGCTACAAGTGTGAATCTCCTCTACCCCTAGGCAATTTCTCTCTCATAGCTTCATCTTCAACTTCTTCAATGATAACCTCCTTAGGCACACTTTTTGCTTGAGCCCTAGTCATAGGTCTAGGAGTAGGTATGTCTCTTTATATCTCAGGGGAAAAAACCAGCCTCTTCTCCTTCTTATATGTTTTTGAAACCTCTTCCATAGGATGTCTTTCTATCATTGATGGTATACTAGATGGCTCAGGTCTTTGTGGCCCAAATGATGAAGGAGTATTGGAGCTTTTGGACTGATGAGAGGTAGGCAAGAGAGACACTGCCTCCATGAATGCTTCCCATGACATATTGACCTATGTGAGCTGATGGAGAACTATAACTTTAATCAAAGCATGATGGAATAAGATTTCTCAATTATCTCTCCCTTTAGTTTGCACCTTTTTAGCCATCTTGACCAGGCTTCTAAATAAGTAATTTGCTAGGTTTAGTGGTTTGATGAATGGGAAGTGCATCAACAACCTAATATGATACTGATACAACCTGCTGAACCATCCTTCGCAAGTGAAATATTTCATAATCAACTTCATCAAAGGAGTATACTTATCCAACAAATTCCTGTTAGGAAAGATATGAGATGGGATTTCCTTATACTTGGGTTTCAGGAATAATTTGTAGTTTTCAACGTCCAAATGCATTCGTTTAAACCAAATTTATCCTTGGTTAGGGATACTTGTGGTTAAAGCTATGATCTCTGATGATATTATGAAATATATCCCTTCTATGGTGGTCTTATCCCTCTTGAAATTGGTGGAAAATAATTGGTCAACTTAGCATGGCAGCCCACCTCTTGTATTTTCTCACAAAACCCTAGGCAACCTACTTCTTCAAATGATCTTTTGATGAATGGTGAAGCATTTATCTCCTACATATGTATTGGTTCATATATGGATACATGCCCTCATTTTTTATATTTCTTATTTTCACTGGCCATGGTGTTGGTTATGCTTGATAAACCCCTAGTTCGATAGGAGCGAAGGGTAGGGTAGGACTGGGAAAACAGGGGAAAAAGGGGTAGCTAGTTTGGGGAAGGGAATGAAGGGGATGGGGATTATTGAAAATTATAGGGAAATTCTAGGGGGTAGGGGTAGATGTTAGGGATACTTGGGAAGTGGAATTTCTTGAAATGGGTGAGGGAAAGAGGGGGAAAAATCAGAAACATAGTCCACACCCAAAAATGAAGCAAAACCATAGCGTGGGCTAGGGGTTTTTGGGAAAATGATGGAAATTAAGGAAATAAGTCTGGGAAATGGGTGAGGAAGGTGTATTAAGTGTGTATAAGGGTGTTAGGATAGGAAAAATATGGATTTTGTCACTAAAATGAAGTAAACACTAAAAGAAACCAAAAACACAGCGAAGAACCCTAGGAAAGGGATTTCATCATTTTCTAAAGGAAAATCACTGCATGAGGATTGATGAGAGGCTATACTTACTTGTTGCAGAGTCTCTAGAACCTGTATAATATTGAATGAACCCTCCTATTGCGGCTTCCTTTAACCTCCAAACCAAAATCACATCGAGCTATCCAGAAGCGCAGTGTGTTAGGGCAAAAGCGCAATGTGCTTGTTGGCAAGGGTTTGGTGATTAAAAAATCAGAGTTTTGAAGGCCGAGATGAAGCTCAATGGTGGAGGAGAGATCTAGGAAGATGAAATGAAGTGTTTGAATTCTTAGATGATCTCTTTATAGCTTAATAGTCGATTTTTTCTTTTGGTGATGGTATGACATCACATGTCCTTTTTCAGAAATGATGTGATGTGGTAGTGTACTACAACTTTATAAATTTATTTGGCAAGGTTACATATCCATGAGGGGTACATTTACCTTTGATACCTTTTTAACAAACTTATATCTAATTACTAACTCCCATAATGGTGACAATGGTGATGACATGACTCCAATGCAGATTTTGATGACATGAGAAAATGATGACACCTAATGCATATCTTAACCATGATTTGGAACTTAAAACCCTTTAAGTATGGGTGTAAATGATTTAATGACCAAAATGATGACAAAGACACTCATTTGGTGACCTATCACAAGGAATGATGACATGACCATGATGACATTTTATGACCTTGAAAAATGGAGGGAGTAGTAATGACACCTAGGACATGACTAAAGACTCATTTGACAACCAAGAGGTATCAAATTTTATTTGAAAATTTATTTGAAAATATAAAAATTTGACCTAAGACTCTATCAATCACATGGAAGAGTACATTTGATCACTGGTTACTCATAGACACTAAAAGATCTCATCCTCCCATCAAGAGTGGATCTCAACCCCAACATTGGTAAAAGGATAAGAACTCCCAACTTACTCCACTCCTCTATATATTTGCAACCTTCCATATTCAATAGGTTGGCTTTTGGAGAGTGATTCTACCCTTATGATGTTGTGTTCATGCATTTGGGGTGATTTAAGGTACACTTTGTGACAAAGGAAGGATAAGTCGACAACTTGGAGGAGCTCTTCTACAAGATTGACACCTATTTATGTTTGCAACTCACTCCATTTATATAAATACAAAGAGTTCTCTCGTTTTCCTATATGTGATGTCATTATTTCATATATTTCAATACCACGTCGATCCGTTGAATGAAGTATATAGATGATGCTACAAATATCTCGTAGTTTCTTGCCTTGTGTTGTTTGGTTGTGCAGGTTCTAATTTTGGTAGCTAGAGCTAGGATTGGAGCACTCAAGCCAGAGGAGGGAAACATATGACAAATTCAAAGTAGGTTTCTCCCCCTCATCTACTTACATTAAGGAAAGCATTGGGTCCTTTGCCATTATGTTGTTCTAGGTTAGCCACCAAACCTAGGGGAGATATTTTTGTCTGTAGTCATAAATCATGCATAACACCACTTTAGTGGCTTTCAACATATGGATCTAAGGAATCTCAAATTTTCCATTTTTACAAGAAAGTTGGATTTATAGATTTCCATATTAAGTACATTTACTGATCCACATCATCACTATGACCATTGCCACTTGGGCCTCCACCTACACACTATTTCACCTATGATCCACATCAACACCATGCCACATTAGCATGGGAAAAATTTGGTCAAATTCTGCTCATACAAATATATGGAATTCCAAATATCTTAAACATTCAACATTTGGAAAAACTGGAAGAAAGATATTTTAACAAAATTTGTATTTCCAGATCTCTAGACTTCATGTCATATTTGTAATGTAGACACCGCTTCATCCACCATGTTGACTTCTTGGCACCTCTATGCCATGTCATCTAATCCTATATTTTTGTGATTTCATTAGTTCCGTATGACCATGCCACGTTAATAGTATCACATCATCTACCACATCACTAGCCACATGGCTCCATGTGTTCCCGACATTGTCTACCTTGTTGGAATCCAACTATTCATAATTCAAAGTTATGAAAAGGTTATGTATGTCTAGATATTTGGATATTTGGAACAACTTCCATCTATCAAACTTCAACACTAAACAAAAATCCCAAATGTCCAAATATCCAAATATTTGGGACATCCATATCTTTATGATTTTTTGCATTATCAAGGATCTTTGATGTTGGGACCATATTCACTTTAGCCCCTTTAGACTAAGCTCATGTTCACAACCCTTGTCAGCACATGTGACTAGGAGCCAAGGCTAAAACCTCCAACCCCCAAATTTCTTAGTATTATAGGCTTCTGATAAACTTCAGGCCTACATCTAAGGAATCAAATGAAATCTAATAGGGTAATTGCTTGTCCAAATCCCTCAAAAATATAGAAATTCTTAAAAACTTGTAAGGTATCCAATTCTCTACCATTAACTAAGAATCATCTCAATAAAGATAAAAATGAAGCCCAATGGCTAAATCACCAAAATTTACCAGCTAGGGTAAACTCTTCTCTTTCTTCAATTCTGACCCCTCAAAATTTTCAAGCCTAGACAATTATTTCATACCCTTCCATAATTTATTACATGAAATTTATTAATACATTTCCTTAGATGCTTTGTGAAGACTCATTCCTTTGAGTTTCATTCTGAAATCAACGGTTATGTTTCCTATTTGGAACAAACTCAGCTCCTAAGGTTGTAACTCACTAAGAGCTTTTCATAATTTGTTAACTATCATGGCAATTAGAGAGGTTGAGGGGTTAACATCCTTAGTATTCTTAGCCATAACATTATTCTTATCAAAGGATCATTACAACAATACATAAGGGACAGACAAACCACTAACAAGCTCTATGAGAACTATGATCAACATTCATTTCATTAAAGGAGAAGACATCAAATATACAGTGCATGAACATGTACAAACTCATCAGGCATACACATAAATGTACATAGTCATCAAAATATCCATGGAACTTGAACATATATGCACATATATAGATATTCCACTCAAGAAATACAAGTACACTTAACTAGATTTCTTTTAAGATTTGCCTAAAATTGGAGGAGCCACTTGCCACCCAACCATAATATTAGCTACATTGTGAATTCCTACACCTACACACCCCAAAACCAAGAATAAATGTCATAGGTGGTATCCTCACTCAATCGCCAAAGGTTCAAGTATAGGGTAGAGATATGAAGAAAATATATTCGTACATAGAAATCATAGTATTGTCTCTCAACCCTCTGATCCAAGCCAAAAAATAGCTTTATAAATTCCATACTTGGCTTGCATATCACATGAGAGATCTTCCCTTCCCAACACTCCCTTGACACTTATATTTCTAATAACTTCATGTGCTTACTCAAACAATTAACCTAGAAAACACATGGAATATTCTTTCTATCGTAGGTTAAATACTTTAACTCTCATTTCTTGACCAGAATAGGGAAAATCATTGTCCAGAACAAATTATTGGTCTTTAGAAGTGTTTTTACTGTGAAAAATACCCTCCAAACTTTGGCCTACACTTGAATTTTGGAGCCTACAATGGACCTTGCGGATTTTTCATTCCATTGTCACTTTATGGTCGGTCGATAAGTGTCAAAGCCACCTGCTCACACATGCTCAGTGAGCAACAAGTTCATGAGTGCACTCTTTTATGCAAGCTTGAACAGGTATAATATAAGTCCATCAAGATAGTGCATGTGCAATTTTCAAAATTGTGTCAATATTTAGTGTTCACTCTCATCGACAATGTCTCATGTTCGATCACAATTGTTCTTCTACTTGGTGAGGTTTTCCAACTATCTCTTTTGCACACCTTCACTTTCACAAGTGTCTCTTTACGTTTACAACTGTTGTTTTTGCTTGTTTTCACTATAATAAGTGTCATTTCCATGTTATCTTCATTTTTTCATGTGTCACTTTCAATGTCGTTCACATTTTTCAAGTGTCGTTTCCACTTTCCTCCTACTGTCACAAATGTCATATTTTGGCATAACAAGTGTTGCACATCACACAAATGTAGTTTTGGTTTTCTTCAAGAGGTAATCTTAGTGCTAATGAGTCATGCTTATCATATAGACATGTATTGCCTCATTTCCAAAGTTTCAAGCACTATCGCACAAGTGTCATCATTGTCGTTGCAAAGTGTACCTTTCATGTGTTTTGAGTGATCAATTGTTAGGTCCCTATAATACTATTGTATTCCCTTATTATTATTGTCATTGTACCCCTTATTGTTATTTTTGTGCCCATGTTGTCCCCATATTGTTATTATTGTGCCCCATAGAATCCCACTATTGTTATTGGTGTGCCCTTACATTATTATTGTTATGTCGGCTCTGATTATATTGTGACCCTTTAGACTTTTATATATAGAAAGGAGGTATTTTCATTTGTATTATCCAATAATTGTTCATTTTATGTAATTTAATGGACATTTCCCCATCAAAGAGGCTACTTTTCAAGTTGTTTATCTATCTCTTTCTTTTATTTTGTGAGCTGGTTGTATAACAATTGTTATCAGAGCTTTGGATTCTAGGGTTTTCCTACTTCAAGCAGGTCATCGTGGAATGTTCTCTATAAATTGTTTTCTACAAAGTTTCAGAAGTAGAAATTAAAACCCATATGTGCCGAAATTGGGATGAACCTCGTGACCGAATTTCAGATCTTTTCTCGCTATAATTTTGGAGATATGAACCGAGGAAGTTAGGGTTTTTGCAGGCTACGAAATTCGATCTCAAACATGTCACCTTGGGAAAACCGTCATATATTTCTCTCTAAGAATTGGATTCAAATTTTGTAAAAAGTGAGAGAAATAGGATGGACTATAGTTTGTTGGGTATCTTTTTTTTAGATGACGGTCAAAACAGTCAGGCATGGCACGTCATACAAGTTCTCTCTACTAAACTAGTTTATAATTACGTAATCACGGGAGATTAGACGTAACTATTTCTTCTAGAATCCAATCACAATCAAAATTGTGGGGTTGGAAAGAGGACTTTGAGGGCTATCACAGGTTGAAATTTCATAACTTAGATCCAAAAATACAAAGTTACAGTTATTTCAAGATCGAGCTCATACAAAGCAGGAAAAAAAAAAAGTGTGTATTTTTTTTTTTAAATTTTCATAAGTTTTGTTTGAGAAAGTAGTTTGAAGTGATTCAAAGGGAATTGTGAACCATAATTATCATTAATTGATGACCCAAATAAACAAAATGGAAACACATAGTCAACAACCTGAAATCTCTACTAGGACACATGAAGAAGAGGAAGAAATGCAACATGATATATCAAAATTACGAGACCAAGTGCAACAAATTTCGATCTCACAAAAAGTAACTCCGAAATCTAATATGGATGACATGGAAGCTAAGATGGATGATATAGAAGCAAAATTTAAAGGAAACATGGAAGATTTGAAGATACATTTGACAAAGTTGCTACAAGAAATGCTTACTAATGGTGAAAGGGTAGTAAAGGAAACTCAGGATGAGAACAAAATAAATGTTAGTCATTATTTCATAGGGTCCAATGTTGGATTGAAGACACACTATGTTCGAAATATCGATATGACGAATTTTGATGGCAAGGATCTCGTAATATGGATACTACAGATGGAGCAATGTTTCGATCTCCATAATGTACAAAACACACAAAAGGTACGCATTGCAACTTTATATTTGGAACCCAATCAGTTTGTAGGTATCGATGGCTTTTCTCTCGTAAGCAAATCACTTGGAAAATTTTTACAGAAGAAATGATAGCACATTATGAGGATACAAAAGGCAGCACCCTTTTTAGCCAATTAATAAATCTCAAACAAGAGGGTTCAATGGTGGAGCACAATGAGGACTTCCAAAAATTGAATATAAGGGTAAAAGATATTCCATAGGAGCATAGGATTGATGTGCTTATGGGGACTTTAAAGGATAACATCCAGCATGAGATTCATCTTTGGGAACCTGATTCATTGGATAAGGCATTCAGGTTGGCAAGACAAATTGAAAGAAAAATTATGGAAATAAGGAAGCCTACCACTCACAACTATAAAGATGGAAGTGTCTTTTCCCCTAGCCTTCCACAACCTACAAGGTTGACACCACAACAATTGGAAGAAAAAAAGAAAAGGGTTTTGTTACAGTTGTGATAGAAAATACACTAAAGGTCATAACTGTGTTGAGAAGAAATTATTTTACATAGATTATGAAGAGGAGGAAGAAAAGGAACAAGGAACATCAAAATAAGAGGATACGCACCAGGAACAAACCTAGATAAAGAATAAATGAATCCGACCATATCTTGTAATGCATTGGTCAGAATTACCACTCCTCAAACTATCAATATAGAAGGACATATCGAGAAGAAAAAAGTAATAGTGTTGATTGATTCAGGAAGTACCCATAATTTTATTCATTGTAAGATAGCCAAGGAATTGAATTGCTTCCTATATCCAGCACCAGAGTGTCAAGTGATGATTGCAAATGGAGGAACCATAAATTGCTCTGAAAAGTGCCATAATATCAAGCTATCCATGGGATAATATGTGTTCAATAGTCCAATGCTTTCCATTCCAATGGGTGGTGCTGATGTTCTACTAGGATTCCAATGGCTACAATATTTGGGTACGATAACTTTTAATTTTCAAGAACGTTTCTTGAATTTATTTTTGGAAGGAAAGGAAGTTGAATTAAGGGGTATTGCAGGGAAACCGGGAAATATAATTAGCTATAGCAGCATGGCAAAGATTCTAAATAAAGAACAATGACGCATAATTGCACAATTATGTTCACTAGAGGTTCCCACATTGGAATCATCTATTTCTCCAGATCTCCAAAAAGTCTTCAACAATCATTCTAGGGTATTTGAGACTCCCAAAGGCCTCCCACCTATTCATGATCATGATCATGCTATTCATTTGATCCAGGAAGTGTTCCTCCAAACATCAGGCCTTACAGATACCCTTATGACCAAAAGAGTGAAATTGAATGTATGGTTGCAAAAATGCTAGAGGCTGGTATAATTCAACCTAGTCAAAGTTCTGTCTCTACTCTAGTAACATTGGTGCACAAGGAGGATGGGTCATGGTGCATGTGTCTTGATTATAGGGAGTTCAACAAGCTCACTATTAAAGATAAATTGCCCATTCCTGTCATTGATGAATTATTGGATGAATTGCATGGAGCAATTTAGTTCACCAAGTTGGACCTTCGTTCAGGATATCATCAAATCAGAATGAAGATTGAAGACATTTTGAAAACAACATTTAGAAGTCACGAGGGTCATTATGAATTTTTGGTCATGCCTTTTGGCCTTACCAATGCACCTTCTATATTTCAAGGTTTGATGAATTCTATTTTCAAACCCTTCCTTAGAAAATTTGTGTTAGTATTTTTTGATGATATACTAATCTACAACAACTATTTGAAGGATCATGTTCAACATTTTGAAAGAGTGCTCAAACTATTGGAGGAGAAACAATTATATGAAAAAACCTCCAAATGTTTTTTTGAAGTACAATAGCTGGAATATTTGGGTCACATTGTATCTCATGAAGGTGTGAAGGAAGACCCTAGAAAAATTAAAACCATCAAGGAATGGAAAATCCCCACATCCATAAATCATCTATGAGGATTTATTGGGTTGATAGTGTATTATCTCAAGTTTGTTAAGAATTATGGGAGAATAGCATCACCTCTAACGACATTACTAAAGAAAGCTACATTTTCTTAGACTCCAGAAGAAACGAAGGCCTTTAAACATCTTAAAGAGGCAATGTTGCAAGCACCGGTCTTGGCTACTCTAGACTTCACAAAAACCTTTATTGTAGAATGTGATGCCTCAGGAAATGGAGTTGGTGTTGTTTTAATGCAAGAATAAAGACCCATTGCTTTTGAAAGTCATCCAATCAAAGGAAAATATTTACACAAAGCTATTTACGAGAAGGAAATGTTAGCAATATTACATGCACTTAAGAAATGGCGACCTTACCTAATGGGAAGACACTTCAAAGTAAAAACAGATCATGATAGTCTTAAATAATTTTTAGAACAAATATTATCTTCATAAGAGCAGCAAAAATGGGTCAGAAAGATGTTGGGTTATGACTTTGAAAGCATATACAAAAAGGGGGAGAAAATTGTTGTTGTAGATGCACTTTCAAGAAAGGATGAGGATGTGGAATCATTTCTTTGCGCCATTTCTATTATCCATCTAGATTGGATAAATGAAGAAAGGGGTGAATGGAAGAATGACGAAGAAGTGTGGGCACTCATTCAAAAGTTGTAGCAAGATACTAGTACATCCGATACATTTAGCTGTAAAAATGATTCGTTATGGTACAAAGATCACTTATACCTCTGTAAGAATTCTCAACTCAACAAAATATACTTCTAGAATTGCACACCTCTCCCTTAGGAGGGCATTCAGAATTTTTAAAAACTTACCACAGGGTTAAGAAGGAAGTTTTTTGGGATGGCCTTAGATATGATATTCAAAGGTTTGTGGCAGAATGCTTGGTTTTCCAACGAAATAAAGTTGAGACAATTAAGACCCTAAGTCTATTACAACCTTTATCCATTCCAGGTCAACGTTGAGAGGAGGTTTACCCAAGTCCGAAAGAAAGAGTGTCATCATGGTGGTAGTTGAGATACTTACCAAGCATGCACACTTTTGTGCATTATCTCATCCATTTAAAGCTAGTACAATTCCTACAACATTTATGGAAACAATTCAAAAGCTACATGGAAACCCAAAGATTATTGTAAGTGACAGAGATCCTATTTTCAATGGAAATTTTGGACAAAATTATTTTCTTATCTAGCTACTCAGTTAACTCATAGATCATCTTATCATCCTCAATCTGATGGGCAAACTGAGATAGTGAACAAATGTTTGGAAGGATATCTTCATTGCTTTGTATCTGATAAACAGACACAATCAGTCAAATGGTTTCCTCTGGTTGAATGGTGGTATAACACTTCCTTCCATATTGCAGCAAAAATGACCCCACTTATGGCACTTTATGTATATCATCCATTGTCCATCACATCATATTGAAGATAAAATTCTAAGGTTCAAGTAGTGGAAGATCACATCGAGCATCAACAAAAATTTCTCCAACTCTTAAAGCATAACCTCACTTTGGTGCATAATAGAATGAAATAATAGGTAGATCAACATTGCAGTGAAAGAAGTTTTGATGTAGGTGACTAGGTATTTCTACAACTACAACCATACAAACAAATGTCCCTCAAGAAAGCTAAGAATGATAATAAATTATCACCAAAGTATTATGGTTTGTACAAGGTGTTGAAAAAGATCGGTACTATGGCATACAAATTGGAACTTCATGCATCTTCCCGAGTGCACCTAGTTTTCCATGTTTCATGCTTAAAGAAGGTTATATGTGACAAGCTCTCAATTCAAATAATATTGCCAGAACTTGACGAGGAAGGAAAAAACATATTGGAACCTGAAGAAGTCACAGAAACACAAACACAACATCGACGAAATCAATCAATTTGAGAGTATCTCATCAAGTGGAAGAACTTACCCAGTGAAGATTCCACATGGGAGGATGGGAATTTTATATAGAAGAATCCATAACTACTCAAGCATTGAGGACAACACTCTTTTGAAGGAGAGGGGCATGTTACATCCCTATAATAATAGTGTATTCCCTTATTATTATTTTCATTATACCCCTTATTGTTATTGTTGTGCCCTTACATTGTTACTATTATGTCGATTCTGATTATATTGTGACCCCTTAGACTCCTATATATAGAAAGGAGGTCTTGTCAATTGTATCATCCAAGAATTGTTCATTTTATGTAATGTAAACGAGGTTTCCCCCTCGAGGAGGCTACTTTTGAAGTTGTTGATCTATCTCTTTCTTCTATTTTGTAAGTTGGTTGCATAACATTAGTGTTGTTTAATCAATTGTTCTAAGTGTGTGATCATGCTTAAGTTTTATCATTTCTCACTTTAGCCTCACTGTCATGCGGAAAGAGTTATTTTTGCTGACAAAACTAACCGCCCTAGGATTCTAAGACTCTCTAGTGACAAACAAGACAATTAAGATCAATCCTTCTATAAACATACATTATTCTATGAGAAACCAAGTGTTTTTCGATCTTACCTCAAGTCCAACGCTTGTTGTAACAGTCCAGCCTCGTCGATCCAGATGAGCTCCTCCTTCACTTTGAAACCTGCATACACTAACAATCAAACGATTACATAAAACCTGAATATTCCATAAAAAACAAAGCTTATTCATCATATAGACCAAGGAGTATATGAAATAATTCATTAACAACAAATCATTGAGAAGAATGGACTTATTTGTATTAAGGAAACAAAAAAGGAACCATTACAACCTGAGCCTGGTGTTGTGCAAGTTCCTCCCAGGGTCCAGCAAGAGTTTTCCTCTACTTTGACAAGCTCACCCACTTCCAAATGAAACAAGAAAGGATGGTAATCTCTCCTCAAAAGCTTACAATGGAAGTCCTAATTCCAATAGCATCTACCCTTTGGAATGTTCAGCTTTCAACCTCTCCTCCCTTGGCCCAATGGCTGTATTTATAGTGTTATAGAGGAAGTTATTCAGTTCCAACATCAATGGGATACTCCCTCTTTTGGATGGGGTAGCTCCTATCTTGATGGGATAAGTTCCTCTATCATAG
>APFE031046743.1:64090-74420 GCA_000404065.3 Pinus taeda | reverse complement strand
GAACCAGAGGGAGAACTTGAACAAGGGGAAGGATGTCATTCAGAATCAGAACCCGGGGAAGAGTCCAATTTAGGACAAGAACCCAATGAAGAGGATAGACCGGACTCAGAAAAAGAAAGGGCACAACACCTTGATAATGAACCGGAAAATAAAGAAGAACCTCCTCAAACATCAACCATGAGTCCCCAAAATGATATTCTGCAAGATTTTGAGATAGGGATGGCTCAAGTCCTGGCAATTCTAAATGCATACATGCAACCTGGAGGATCACTTGATCCTAACTTAATTGAAGCTCAATCCCCAGAAGATTATGGGCATACAGAAATTCTACCCTCTAACTAGGAAAAGGAAGCAGACACAAAAGTTATTCATGAATCAGACAAGCAGTCTGGTGACACAATTCTATTGGAACACATCCATGATAAACAACAAGAATCTATAGATATAGAAGCTATTGACAAGCCCGTTAGTGTAAAATATGTTCCTCGAAAGAGGCAAGTAATCGGAGAAAAACTAAAGAAGCTGAGACGCAAATATCAAAAGCTTCAAAAGACTGTTAAAAAGCTACGTTGGAAGCTTAAAAAAATTACAAACGGAAAAGCCTGGAACACTACTCCTGAGGTAGTCCCTGTGGCTACACAAATGGAAATATGTAAGGGTAGGTCAATAGAGACCCAAACTGAACTCATCCCTACTCAAACAATAGCCACCCAGGCAAATTTGCATGCAGACTTAGTGGATGCAGCTGTTCAGATGGAGGATTGGTCCTCCCACAATAAGGAAGTACAGACTGAGGAAATATCCTCTCCTAGCACAAGGACTCAGACAGAAAACAAGCCAAAGATATCATGTCAAGCAAAGACCCTATTCTCCTAAAGCTACAGGAAGAACTAATGCAAGCCCAGCTTGCTCTAGAATGATGTGAACAAGAGACAGTCCCTCTGCAAAAATATCAAGAGTTGCAGAAACAGTGGAGGGAATTAACCATAACTGATAATGGAACTTTTGATAGATTTAGACAAGAAGAAGAAAAGTTGAAGAAGGTGAAGACCAAGATGGATAGAGCCAGGAACCAGATAGACACCATTTTCTCACTATATTTGGATGTCTTGACATGTAGGTCTCCGTCCACCAATTATGCCATGTTC
The DNA here is from genome assembly GCA_000404065.3 of Pinus taeda. NCBI lineage: Eukaryota > Viridiplantae > Streptophyta > Pinopsida > Pinales > Pinaceae > Pinus > Pinus taeda. Next base: position 73,272 of record APFE031046743.1, on the reverse strand, counting down.
TTATTAGAACGATACTTATTGTTAAAGGTTAAAGCCATAAGAGCTGGCAAGCCAATCGAGTTAAAGACAACTGAAGATTTTATAAGTTGTTGCAAGGAACATGGGGCAAAAGTCCAAAGGCTTCTTTGCGAATTTTATCTGCATAATTTCATATTGGAAGGAGAAGTTGATAAGAACCCTAGCCCTTTCGTTGGAGATATTCAATTCCAAGCTTTTATCTCTTTTGCAATTAATCAACTTAAGTGGTTTAAGGCGTATAATTCATTCCAAAGACAGGAACACGGGTTGGATCTCTGGGCAAGGAGTGAGCCTACTCACCCTTTGCAACTGTTTGCTATACATAAAAGGCTGATGACACAAGAAAGCGTGATTCAAATTTTAGGGCTCATACATAAGGAAATTGTATAGAAAGGAACAACATATTTCCTCTCCATCCAGGAAAGATCCCTGATTGCATCCAAAATCAGATGGATGGTCTCAACTAACAGTGTTAAGGAAAGAGAACCATTTAATTATGGGAATTTCAAAGCTATTGCAATCCAGTTAATCACATATAGCAATATTATTTTGAGGGAAGGGCCTTATTGGTTGGGATGATGATTTAGATGTCCCATTATTTGGTATCCTCCTGAAGGGTATCGATTTGACTATGAGTTACCTGAAGGGAACGAACAGACAACCTTTGCAAGTTTGGCACAAAATCATGGTTTCAGGCCTGATAAAGAAAATTTTTTTCCAGCTTACTCCTTAACTACATTACATAGGAACTATTTATCTGTCATGAGGACATGAAAAAAGGTAAGCAGGGGAGTATGTTGAGCCTTGCAATAGGTATGTATTTACTCTTGATTATTATCCTTTTGCTCCTTTCTTATCCATCTTGTGCCATTATATAATAACAAATTGATAAGATTTTGATAAGGAATGAATAACATTTCTCTTGATACGATTTGACCGACCAAACTAACTGTCACTACTTTTTATGTAGAAAAATAGAAGAAGGAACAACTGTTATTCCAAAGTCAGAACAACAAAAGCTAATCGAGGAAAATGAGACGCGTCGGGTGTGGTCGAACCAAGGAATGAGTCAAGAAGATTAGCGCAAGATAGAAGAATTGTCTGAAGATAGCATTTAGTTGTGAAGGATCAGATTTATCTTTTCCATTTGACTATGAAAGGGAAGACTAAAGAGGGATCTCTCGTCTTTTACTTGGATTGTAATTTTAATTTACAAAAGGGTGATTCTGAAGAACAAAATCGTGTTGTAATGATAAGTGACTTTGATGATTAATATACAACTTGTGTTGTTGTTCGTTTATATATTCTGAAATAGTTAAGCAGTGTTTGCTGGTGGCTAGGGCCCAGTATCTAGTGGAACTTACTACTGTTCCTTGGTTTATGAATTTTTCATTTCTTGCAAGTTATTCTGCTTTATAGATTTTCAGTTGATTTATTTTCGTTGAATTGGATTTCTGGTATTCATTTCATTAATGCATAATCATAGTTGGTTTTATTTAATTCATGTTGTGGATTGAATTATTTATCGGTTAAAGAATCATTTCCGGTTAATTGCATAATAAAGTGTGATTGATTAAATGCTTTCCTTCTATCCAGTAGTTTAAGTCTAGCTGAAAGAGCTCAGTTAATACTATGGTTCTCTTGGTTGATTGTCATTTGAATTTGGTTGATTAAGATTGAATTACGGTATTGTTTGAGATAGAGTCATGATGCTTAGATGAATTATTTCCTTTAAAGTTACAAGTTTGAGATTTATGATTGCATCCGTTTACTTTTGTATTGAATTTAATAACTTAGTTTAAAGCATTACTCTCTGGATTTATAGCTTGCACATATTGTGTACACTCTTGGAATAAAAAGACTTACCTAGGTTGATAATTAATGTGAGGCAATTAGGAGTTTTAAAAGACACCTTTTAGCACCCAACACTATTGAACACTTTTGTTTGAGATTTATCAATTGGCTAAAGAAGGTGTTTCTCTTTGTATCCTCATAATGTGTTATCGTTTCTTCTGTGAAAATTGACCACGTAACAAGTGGTTTACGAGAACAAAGCCCTTTATACCATAAAAATTGATTTGGTTCTAAATAATTAGATGCAGTACGTACCTTTTGTAACATTTTTACACCATGTAGATCGAAATATTTCTCCATCTGTAATATCCAATTTACCATATCCTTGCCATCGAACTTCCTCATCTCACTTTTTCTTGATTTTAGGAGCTCGATCTTGAAATGGTTGTAACTCTGTAATTTCAGATCTTTAAGTTCTGAAATTTTGGCCTATAATAGCCTTCTGAGTCGAGTCTCTAATCTACAAGTCGGATCACAATTGGATTACCAAAGAAAGGTTTATTCCCAATCTCCTGCAAAAACCTAATTATAGACTAGTTCAGTAGAGTGAACTTGTACGACATGCCACGTGTCACTATTTCAACCTTGGGTTCTAAAAATTATACCTAAACAAAATACAACTCATCCTCTTTCTGTAACTTCTTATGAAATTTCAATCTGATGCTCAGAGAGAACATTATGACGATTTTCCTAGGGTCACCTGTTTAGGATGTAATTCGGGTGTCTACAAAAACCCTAACTTCCTCAGATCATATATTTGAAATTATAGTGAGACAAGATCTGAATTTGGACTCGAGGTTTAGATTGATTTATTATCAAATGGATTTTATTTATAGATTCTGAAACTTCGTAGCGAAAAAGTTATAGTGAAAATTCCATGATGACCTGTTTTAGATGAAATTCTGGAGCTTTCACAAACCTTAACTTCCTCAGATCATATCTTCGAAAATATAGTGAGACAAGATTTGAAATTCAGAACCAAGGTTCAACACGATTTCATCTCAAATGGGTTTTGTTTTTAGCTTTTGAAATGTCACAGAAACAAATTTATAGTGACAATTCCAGGATGACTTGTTTGGAGCAGCGAAACCCTACAATCCAAAGCTCTGATACCAAATGTTATGAAACCAGCTCACAAAAAGATAGAAAAGATAGATAAACGCCTTATAAATAAGCCTCTTCAAGGGAGAAACCTCCTTCACACTACACAAATGAATAATTCTTGGATGATACAAATGGCAAGACCTCCTTTCTATATATAGGAGTCTAAGGGGTCATAGAATAATTAGAGCCGACATGACAATAATAATGTAAGGGTGCAATAATAACAATAGTGGGCTTCTATGGGACACAATAATAACAATAAGGGGACTACATGGGAAAAACAATATAATAAGGGGGTTGTATTAATAACAATAAGGGGTTACACTAGTAGTATAAGGACATAACACACACGAACTTAGACAAAGAACAATACCAACCATTCACTTTACCATATGAATTTATCAAATGTTATTCACATTTACATAGTTTTTATTAATGGTGAAAAACATAGGCCTAAGAACTCCATACAACATAGTAGTAGATGTCCATATCAATAATATCGTAGTTCCTAACACTCTCATTGACATGGGAGCTAAAATAAATGTCATGACTAAGGTGACTATGCTTAAATTCAATCTCTAAGAGTCCTTAAGGTAGACCACTACAATGCTACAACTTGCTGATAGATACATGTTAGCACCTGGAAGTGTTATTGAGGATGTTCTTGTCCTTTAGCCTACGGCTAAGTTTAGCAGATACCCTCTAATCTTAGGAAGAACATAGTTGGCCACTGATGATGCCTACATCAATTGTAAGGCTGGAAATATGATTATTGCTGATGGGAAATCTAAAAAACAACTTGTATTATATCCACCTGATCAACCCCTCATTGAGCATGATTTTCCTATTTGGGTAGAAGAAGAAGAAAACATTTATCTATCAATACCCTACCCTATATGTACATTATAAACCACCATTGGAAACAAATAATTAAATGAAGATGATTGGTAATTTTATGCAAAATAAATATCTTGCAGCCATAAATTTTGATGACTTGGAAGATGAATCTATAGGAAAACCTGGCTATACTCAAGAAAGTTCATGGGGAAATGTTATAACTACGAGTTCTAAGAAAAATAATGTGAAAACCATAGAAATCAACCCCTTTCTTTCTGTTGATCAAGAGGACAAAGTACTCACTATTTTGAGAGAACATGTTGATGCATTTGCATGGGACTGTAAAGAAATGAAAGGGGTCCATCCTTCCACATGAAATCATAATATATACATCAAGGAAGGCCATAAACTCTTTTTCAATTCACAAAGATGAATAAACCATGCATTAAAATACATTGTTAAGGATGAATTGCAGAAATTATTGGGTGTAAGATTCATCTATCCAATCTCGGATAGTGAATGGGTGTCTTCCTTAGCCAGTGTATCTAAAAAGAATGGAAAATGGAGAATCTGTGTTGATTATAGAGACCTCAACAAAGCCACTAGAAAGGACCATTTTTCCTGTCCCTTTATTGACCAAGTTTTGGATGTCCTTCCAGGGAAAAAGTTATTCTCATTTTTGGATGGATTCAGGGGTGCAATCAAATACAGATCAACCTTGAGTATTAGGATAAGACCACATTAACATGTCCATGGGGAACCTTTGCTTACATGGTTCCTCCATTTAGTTAGTGAAATTCTCCCGGTACTTTCAAAATGGATGTGTTGAGTATTTTCTCTGACCTTGTGCCTGATTCAGTGGAAATCTACATGGATGATTTTACACCCTACAGAGATGATTTCCAAGAGGCTCTCTCCAACCTATGCAAAATTTTGTAGATGTGAAAAGAAATTAACCTCTCCCTAAGACATGATAAATGCTTGTTCTTATGAATGAAGGGATTGTTCTAGGGAACTTTCTCTCTAAAAAAAGAATCCATGTAGATCTTAACAAAATTGCCATCATAAAAAAGGTTCTTGTTCCTTAAAAACAAAAGTGTGTTAGAAGTTTTCCAGGTCTTGTTGGATATTGTTGTAGATTCATCAAATATTTTAGCAGGATTTCTTCTCCTTTTTTTTTTTTACTAAGAAAAGATTTTTTTTTTTTGGATAGATTTATATCATAAGGCATTTAAGGAAATTAAAGAAAAACTAATGACTGCACTTGTCCTTATAGTTCCAAATTGGACTTTTCCCTTCTGCATTCATATAGAAGCATAAGATAAAGTAGTTGGGGAAGAATTAGGACAACTCGATGGTAAAATTACATATGCCATTTATTTTATTAGCAAGAATCTACCCAAAGCTGAGCTTAAGTATACAATTATTGAGAAATAACTCTTAGCGATTGTACATTATTTAAACAGATTTAGGCATTACATTACTGACTATAAGGTCTTTGTACATATTGACCATGCAACGATCAAGTACCTAATGAAAACACTATTTGTAAATTCTCACATAATTAGGTGGTTATTGTTACTGCAACAATTTTATCTAAATGTTGTTGACAAACCAGAAAAAGAGAATGTTGTTGCAGACTTTCTTTCAATAATAACCTTGTCTGCAAATGATGAAGAAATGGTGGATGAAAGGCTCCATGATGAGAATTTGTTTTCCATCTCACTCTTATCTCCATCGTTTTCTTACATAGCCAATTTCTTAGTTTATGTCTAGTTTCCTCCTCACTTATTCTCAAAGGAGAAAATATTTTTTTTTAGAAAGAGTGCCTCTTACACTTGGATTGGGGTAAACCTCTTTAAGTTGGGGCCTGATCAAATCTTGAGAATATGTGTGAAGGAGGATGAATTTTTTGACATCCTCTTAGTTTGTCATGATATACCCTCTGGTGCGATTTTGCTACCAAGAGGATAACCTACGAGATCTTACAAACAAGATACTACTAGCCAACCCTTCACAAAGATGCTTATAGATACACAATACAATGTGATGAATGCCATACGATGGGTAAACCCACTTAGAGGGATGAGATTCTTTTACAACCTCAAGTGAATTTTGATCCATTTAAGAAGTGGGGCATGTACTTCATTGGTCATATAGATCCTCCATCTAGACAAAAGAGATACATCATTGTGTGTACATACTAGCTGACTAGGTGGGCTGAGGTGAAATAAGTAAAAGAAGGAACCGAGTAGAAGGTGGTTTATCTCTTGAAGGAAAACATATTTTATAAGTTTGGATTCCCAAGAGAATTAGTGGCAAACCACGACTACTAGGTCAACTCCAATTTGATTGAGGGGATCACGAAGCAACATCACATCCAACACCAAATGTATACTCCATATTACCCTTAAGAAAATGGATAAGTAAAGGTGATTAATAGAGCATTGGAAAGCACACTGACCTTGAAAGTGATTAGAAGCAACAAAAAGGATTGGGTAGAGAAGAAATTTTAGGCCACCTGGGCCTATAACAACACTTGGAAGACCACTATTGGGTTCACCCCCATGAGCTAGTAAATGGAAAGAAAGAATTGTTATCTATTGAGTTTGAATTCAACACATTGATAATTTTTCACAATTAGGTGTCGCTATAGAACCACATCAACACCTTGAATCCTTACACTGGCTAGGCCAAGGATATGGGAACATAACCCGGTTTATAAATGGATCAAGAAGAGTAATTAATGTCAATTTAATTAAATTAGAGTCTTAAAAGCAAACAAAACCATTATTATTAGATCTAAAACTTTTTTGATCTATAATGTAAAAATAAGTCTTTTGGATTAATCACATTGTTAAGATTTGGTCATTGACTAAATCCTAACAATGTAATTAATCCAAAAAACTTACTTCTAAAACCATCACTTATCAGTACCCCTAAAATTTTGAATATGGTAAATAATGTTTTATATAGATCCTAGTTTCCCATGCAATTTTTACCATGTGTATTCACTCACCTCGATGCAAATATATATATTTCAAAAAAGAAGTGCGTATGATTTGGACTGATCTTGTGGTGTTGGTATCCATATGCAAAGCTTCAAGTATTGGAACATTTGTCGTTGGTATAATATATGTCAGGAAAGATGGCACCAAGGTTAAATGCCAACATTTAGTTCTCATTAGAAAGGTTGTCAATGTCTTTGTTCAAAACCAACCAACCTATAAGACGTACACCATGCAAAAGTAGGAATCCTCTAATTGGCCCTGGAGAATTCAAAACGACGTCTAACTCTGATGTAAATAACCCTTTTCATGCATTTTTATGTTTGTTGAACAGATGGTAGTTTAATCCTATGTTTGTTTGAAATTTCAACCCTTAGGTTGACATATCCTTTCCACGCCATAGGGTTTACAGTTGTTGACTCCAATCTTGCACCAATGCCAAGGTCACAAAAACTGATTTCAAGTGAAGCTGCAACATCTGCAATGGTTCAGGGTTCTGAAGAGAATTGACTATTAACAGTCCTGACAAGCATAGTCCTTAATAATCTAGCCTAATAAGAAGCTATCTTGCATTCACTAGCATGTTAAGAGATAGGTGCAAGAATAATATCGACAACGATACCATCAAATTTATTTAGATTAATAAGCCATCAGTAAGAGTGCCCTAAAATTCCCCACGCTTAGACTTGCGCATAGGGAGATGATAAGTAACAACAATGACAACAATATCGCGCACATATTTACATATTCTTGAAAAATTTAAAACATATATATCCCGCACTTGACATGGGTGAGAGCCATATATTGCACATATACTCCACTATTGGTCCTTTAACTTATTGATGATGAAGTCTACTTGGTGGCCCATAGATCTTAACTTACGGCTTGCTCAAGAAACGTTATGGATGTGTAATAATAATGTATAGTGGATAGCTAAACAAAAGTTATGGATGAGTGACAATAACCATTTCATGTGATATATCGAATAAGGAGACTTTGGTTCCATAGGGTTTTGGAATAAGTCCTTAATAAGGTGTTTTTGGTTGAATAAGTGCTTAAAATAAGTTTGGTTGCATAAGTGTAAGTCTTTAATAAGATGTTTTTGGTTGAATAAGTGCTTAATAAGGTGTCTTGGGTTTTTTTTGGTTGTATAAGTGCTTAATAAGGTGTCTTGGGTTGCATAGGGTTTTGGAATAAGTGCTTAATAAGGTCCCTTTGGTTGCATAGCAAGTTTTGGAATAAGTGCTTAATAGGGTGCCTTTGGTTGCATAGGGTGGAATAAGTGCTTTGGGTGGGCATAAAAGTTAAAGAATTGTTATGGATGTGTGATAATAACCATTTCATTTGATATAATAAGGTGCCTTTGGTTGCATAGGGTGGAATAAGTGCTTTGTGGGCATAGAAGTTAAAGAAAAGTTATGGATGTGTGATAATAACCATTTCATTTGATATAATAAGGTTCCTTTGGTTGCATAGGGTTTTGGAATAAGTGCTTAATAAGGTGTCTTTGGTTGCATAGGGGTTTTGGAATAAGTGCTTAAGGTGCCTTTGGTTGCATAGGGGGTTTTGGAATAAGTGCTTAATAAGGTGCCTCTGGTTGCATAGGGTTTTGGAATAAGTGTTTTGTGGGCATAGAAGTTAATGTTGTTTTGACCATCCACCATTTCATTCTATATAATAAGGTGCCTTTGGTTGCATAGGGTTTTGGAATAAGTGCTTTGTGGGCATAGAAGTTCATATGGCATTGAATCAAAATTTCTTGTATATGACTCATACAACAAAGTTTTATAACACAAACACCAACAATCATGTCTTTTGAACTTCAATAATGATGCAAGAGACCGAAGGACATTTTTCTTTTATCTCATAAAGCATGAAAGCAACAATTTAAGAGGATTTTGGACTTTAATAATGATGCAAGAAACTGGGGGACATTTTTCTTTTATCTCATAAAGAATGAAAACAACAATTTAGGAGGATAACTTGTTCATAGCTCAAATTAAGGAAACTTCACTTTTTAAACTAATGTGGCCCTATAAGGATAGGGATTTTTCTTATTTTTTCTTTCAAATAAAAGGAAGAAGTCCTTTTTCCTCTCTTTAAAGAAACCACATGGAAACCAATATGACATGAAAGGAGTGTGATAAAAATGTAACTTGCAAATGTGATCATTGTTGGGTTGTGTTATATTATTTCCACGACTAATCCATGTAGTGAACCGGGGGGGTAGAGGAGGGGCGGATCCCCCCCTTCGTTGTGTTGATTGCGCAGTGGGGGGGTCACAAGGGGGTTTAAGGGGGGCAAGCAGCCCCCCTCTATGGGGTCCAGAGCAGCGCCCCTGGAAAAGTTTTTTGGACCCTA
>APFE031046743.1:42781-60418 GCA_000404065.3 Pinus taeda | reverse complement strand
GTTGGAAATGACAAAGAAATTATCCATGATTTGAAGACCCAATTGTCCTCCAAATTCGACATGAAAGATCTTGATGCTGCAAACTATATTTTGGGCATGGAAATTAAAAGAGATCAGACAAAGAGGAAGCTCTAGTTAAACTAGGGGAAGTATGTCGAGACAATAGTGCAGAGGTTTAATATGCAGGATAGTAAACCAGTGAAGGTTCCTATTCCTGTAGGTGTAAAGTTATCTGTTGAACAGTGTCCCAAGGCATAAGAAGAGGAAGAGGATATGTCCCGTGTTCCATATGCAAGTGTAGTCGGTAGCCTGATGTATGCAATGGTCTGTACTATACCAGACATTGCACATGCAGTGGGAGTATTGAGCAGGTTTATGTCAAAACCAGGGAAGGAGCACTAGATACCAGTGAAGTGGGTTTTCAGATATTTGAATGGCACTAGTGATTATGGTTTGTGCTACCAAGGAAGACTAGGATTGGAAAAAGTGTTGGATATTCGTGGATTTTTTGATGCAGACTATGCTGGAGATATGGATCAGACAAGATCTACAAGTGGGTATGTATTTAACCTATTTGGAGGTGCAGTCAGTTGGATGAGTAAGAAATAATCTGTAGTGGCACTATCATCTACAAAGGCAGAATACATGGCAGCCACTCATGCAAGCAAGGAAGCAGTTTGGTTGCAGAGATTGTGTTCAAGTACGGGGTTAGTACAGGAAGCTATAAGGATAGACTGTGATAGCTAAAGTGCAATTTTCTTGGCAAAGAACCCTGCTTACCATTCAAATACAAAGCACATTGATGTCCAGTATAACTTTGTGAGGGATATGATAGAAGACAAAAAGGTGTTGCTGGTAAATGTGGACACTATATTAGGTTGGGCAAACCTACCTATGGTTTTCAGTCCATGGTTTTGGACGCGATGGTTTTCGGTCCATGGTATTGGATGATTTAGCATGTATAAATATGTATTGTAACATTGAAAGGAACATAATCAAAAATCAAGTTGGTAGTCCCGATTTTGGGATCCAATGGGAAAATCTCTGTGTATATGTGTTTTATGTGTTATGCTCTCACATTGTTTATTTTTCTATGTTTTAGAATTCATATGCAGGTAATTTCTGTATGGGGTTAAAACCTACAAGCATGAAAATACACAATATGGTGAAACATGACAATACCTAACACATTTAAGAAATCAAATTCGCAAAGAGGAAATAAGGTGAAGCTCAAAAGCATGAAAACAACATAAAGTAAGACTTTGTGTTTTTATTTATTATTTATTATTTAAAAAAAATATTTATACACAGGGTTATTGATTCGAGACATTCTCAAGATCATAATGGATGGAAATCACGTAAAGAAAAGGATATTGAATCTTGCAAGCTAAATTCATAGCTTGTTGGATGGTACCAAGGCAAAGACTATTGTCCTTCCAACCAACAAGTGTGTGTGATGATGATATTGGCTTAATAAGAAGCCAAATATAGTTGGCCATCATCCATGACGTGCCAATCAACAAGTGTGTGCCTACATGTGCATACCATATTAGAAAGGAAATATATAACACCCTCCTCCCACATCTACACAACTAACCAGCCAACCAGGGTAAACATGTGATGAGAGGCTACTACGATTAGATTCAACCTCCTAGGTGACCTTAAGGAAATGGAATCAATGGAAACACATCATACAAACCTTCCACATCGGCTACAGGACCCCTGAGAACCATCCCAACACTTCTGGTAATCAACCCCTGGGTCCCACTGAGGTTTTAGACCCCTTGACCTCTAGATGCTCCTATGCTATGGGCTTGGCAACGTCAAGGAGGCTTTGGACACTCTCATGACAAGGCATGCCAATGTCCATGGACTATTTTTCTCATTGTTGAGCTAGCATCCATAGGATTTGAGCCGCTTTTTTAGGCCCAGAGCCCAGGTCATTGTCCAGAATTGAATGACATCTTTAGAATAGAAAGATAACAATGAAACAATGATGTAAATGACAATACTTGAACAAGCCCTTGATTGGAACCCTACTAACCATGACAGACATTTTTTCAAACATATCACAAATATGTAATCTACAAGTGTAAACAATAGATCTAAGCATAGGGGTCTCATACTCATCTGAGACTCACTAAGAAGCATTGATGACTCAACAAATTAGTTGTAGTTGCATCCATGAGGTCATAGATACATTGTTCATTCATTTACAAGTAAAAACATAATGAGAGCCATACATATCTACTGTCATAAAACATATACAAAACCAACATAATAGCAACAAAAATACCGAGGAAAACACAACCATATGATCCACATATAAACCAGTATAATACTCATAGAAATAGAAGGAGAAATAAACTCATATTGATGATGCAAATTCGAAATGTGGAATGGGACTACCATGTTCCACTCAACCATAGAATGGTTGAGCCAAATAGCTCTTCATCCATTCACCACCGTGTCATATTCCAAGCATGAATATAGGATCTCATAAAACACATCAACCCAAAACCATCCAAAGATTCCAGAGGCCAACCACCTCAACCCATCAAACAGTGATTCCACCTCACGGTCAAACATCACAAAACCATCATCAGATTGGTCTCTATCTAAGCCTTCCAGGGCTCTAGAGCATTTGTTCCAACCAAGGCTCTAGGACTAGTAACTCACCCCACCTAGGGCTCCATAGCATTTTTCCAACCAAGGATCCAGGACTAGTAGCACAACCCAAGCTGTTACAGGGCTCCAGAGCATTTGTCCAACCAAGGCTCTAGGACTAGTAGCTCAACCCAATTTGTTACAATCCTCTAGAGCATTTGTCTAACCAAGGCTCTAGGAACTAGTAATCCAACCCAAGCTAAGGAAACATGAGAACCAACCAAAACAAAACAACGAAATAAATCCACAATCACCATGGCTATCCAGGAAATGGAAAGGCTAGGAAAATCCATTATCAATCCAGGCAATCCTCCATGCTAGTGATAGATCATGACCAATAAACCACATGCATATGTCATGCATGCCAAAACTAGGGCAGAAAACACACATGCAACTCAGTACCTACAAGCCAAACCCGCTATAGTTGTTGATACTGATGTCCTCTTGCACTTTCTTGCTCTTCCTTTTCCTTATGGCTTCAAAACTCCAAGTATACCAAACCCTCCAAGAGTGCTCCAAGAAAACTCTAAGTGTCCAAGAGTGAGAGAGAGAGAATGATGAGAGAGCTCGAAAAAATGAACTGACAAAAGGTTTCCCACTAATCCTCAAAAGACTTTTTGCCAATGAGGCCTCTATTTTCTTCATTTTCCATTATTTTCCTTCATTTTCCTACTCACATGCAACCTGTGACCTTTCACCTCCCTTTTCTCCTAATTTCCATTATTTTCATAAATAAATGTGCCAAAAATGCCATTTTTCATTTGCGATTGCCTTTGCCAAATTCCTTATCCATTAATAAACCAATGAACACCCACACTAGGATGTCTTACCCAACATTCAACTTGGAATAAGTGTCCCATCAATTGTGGTTATTATTTTTCCTTTTATTAACTTTTATTACATGAAATTTTCACCAGGGCTGTTACAGAACCCTCCCCCTTGGGGGAACACTGTCCTTGGTGCTCGACAACACCTATAACCACAATACTTATGTAATCAAAACATACTACCCATGGAACTTTATAACTTAGCTCGTTGCAGTATTTACAATGATCAACCTGCTGAAAAACAAACCAACATGACAACATAACAAGTATAACATCGTAACAACGTGGCACCCATACCACTTATTAGATCTTTAAAACATAGATCATGGTAGTATTTACATCCATATACATATGTACATATATCAAACATCACTAAACATGTACCAAAACATATACCAAAACTGCTTTGCCTCAACCGACAAACAATGAAGGATACACAATCCACATCTGGTCCGCCATCTCCCATGTAGCCTCATCGGTCCCAAAGTGCTTCCATTGCACCTTAACTTGCTCGATTTCTTAGTTTCGGAGCATGAGCATATTTTTCTGCAATATACACTAAGGCTTTGACTGGAATTCTCCACCTGGTTCCTCCTGCAATACAGACCAATCAGTCACATGATCAACATATTTAACATACTTCTTAAGAAATGACACATCGAAAACATCATGGACTTTCAGTGTTGGAGGCAGTGTAATTCAATAGGCTACTGGCTCAATCCTCTCAATAAAACTGAAGGGTCCACAAAATTGTGTTTCCAGCTTGGCACATCATCCAATCTGCGAGGAGCTCTTCTTTGGTTTGATGCACAAGTACACATGTTCCCCAATCTGGAAATCCTTGAACAACTTGTTCCGATCTACATAGCTCTTTTTTCTATCCTGTGTTTCCTTTAGATTCTTCTTTATAACCTGCATCTTATGTTCCATTTCCACCAACATGTCCGATCCAATCAACACCCTGTTAAAAGGATCACTCCAACTAATGGGAGTATTGCAACTCTACCCACACAATGCCTCAAAAAGGTTCATCTTCAAAGATTACTAATACCCATTGTTGTAAGATAACTCTATCAATGAAATATACTCTTCCCACTTTCTTTGTTGATGCATCACATACATCTTCAACATGTCCTCCAATATCCTATCAACCCTCTCTATATGTCCATCGGTCTACAGATGATAAGTTGTACTGAAGGCCAACTCTGTGCCCAAAATTGAAAACAACTCCTTCCAAAACTTGGAAGTGAACTTTGCATCTCCGTATGACACAATCTTCTTTGGAACTCCATGCAATATGATCACATCTCCGATGAATACCTATGCTACATCGCTAATTGAGAATGTAGACTTCACTGGAATGAGGTACGCAATCTTTTTCAACCTATCCACAACAACCATGATGGAATCATGTTGTCTCACTATCCTCAACAAACATGTGATAAATTCCATGGAAATGACCTCCCATTTCCATTCTCAAATCGCAATCAACTGTAGTAGTCCACCTAGATGCTTACAATTTTCCTTCACATGCTGACAATAAAAAAACCTAGCTAGAAACTCTACTACATCCTTCTTCAAATTTAGCCAATAATAAAATCTATTCACTGTGGTCAATGTCTTATGATAGCCTGGGTGACCTGAATATGGTTTCGCATGAAACTCCCTCAATATCACCTTCTTGAGCTCACTATTGTCTGGCACAAATATCCTATCTCTGAATCTAACCAATCCATCTACTGTAAGGAAATAGTCTACATCTTGTGCACGTGCACCTGTACCACCACCTAGACCTATACTACTACATGTACCTATACCTATACCACCACTTGTACCTATACTCTGCTGCAACCTGTGCAAAATCTCCATGTACCTGACATTCTGGTGACTTGCCTGCAAGATCCTATCCTGTAAGTTTATCCCATAGGAGCTCATAACTGCTAAGTGATTTACCTGTATCCATCTATTATGGGCATATTCCACCCTGTTCTCTTTATCTTTAACATACTCAATCTCAAAATTCAACTCACTAATCGCGGGCAACCACCGACCCTGCCTACCTTTTAGGTTTGGTTGGACAAATAGATACCGCAAACCACTGGGATCACTCATCAACACGAACCTCCTACCCAAAAGATAGTGCCCCCACATCTTCAATTCATGTATGATCATTGCCAACTCAAGATCATGTGTGGGGTATTTTTTATCGTGCTCATTCATTGTTCGTGACTCATAACATGCCACATGTTCATCCTACATAAGGACTCCACCAAGTTCTTTCTTGCAAGAATCTATGTATACTACAAAATCTTTTTCTGAATTTCTAATCTTTAACATTGGTGCATGTGTCAACAACTACTTGAGCTGCTCAAAACTAGCCTCACACTCCTCTGTCCATTCAAACTTCTTACCTTTTCTCTACAATGATGTGATAGGATAAGTAATCTGTGAGCATTTCGTAATGAAATTCTTGTAATAGCCTTACAACCCCATGAAATATCGCACCTCATCTCCATTTTTAGGAGCTACCCACTCCATGACATCCCTTATATTTTCTAGATCTACTCCAATGCATTCCTTGGAGAATACATGTGCCAAGTAGTGTACCTTAGTCTAAAAGAAACTTCACTTGCTGAGCTTAACATACAACTGATGCTCTCTCATCAACCTCAACACTGTTGCTAAATGCTCGGCATGATCTTCCCCATTTTTAGAATATACCAATATGTTATCAATGAACACAGTAACAAACTTATCCAAATACAGATGCAACACACTATTCATTAAGCACATAAATGTAGTTGGAGAATTATTCAAATTGAATGGAACTACAACAAACTCATAATGCCCCTACCTGGTCCTAAAAGATGTCTTGCAAATGTCCTCCTCTTTGATGCATAACTAGTGATATTTGGATCTCATATCAATCTTCAAGAACACTGATGCGCCGTTCAACTGATAGAACGAGTCATCAATCCTCGGTAATAGATACCTATTCTTGGTGGTCACTTTGTTCAACTCCCTATAGTCAATGCATAATCTGAGAGTGTCATCCTTCTTCTTCACAAATAGTATCGATGCACCCCATGGTGGTACACTTGGCCTAATGTATCCCTTATCCCACATTTCCTTCAACTATAGCTTCAATTATACCAACTCAGGTGTACTCATCCTCTGAGGTTCCTTTGATGTCGGATCTACCCCTAGCGGCAACTCAATGGAAAATTCTACCTCCCTGTGAGGTGGAAACTCTAAAATATCCTCAGGAAATACATCCTGGAACAACTATAGAATTGGGTACCTACTCAAAACATCTGCATCCTCAACCTCCTTACTTTTGTCACTAGAAATGTGCACTGCGAATAACACACACCCTTTCTTGTGACTACACTTTT
The DNA here is from genome assembly GCA_000404065.3 of Pinus taeda. Taxonomy (NCBI): domain Eukaryota; kingdom Viridiplantae; phylum Streptophyta; class Pinopsida; order Pinales; family Pinaceae; genus Pinus; species Pinus taeda. The sequence continues at coordinate 53,529 of APFE031046743.1, read as the reverse complement.
CCTGCATAGCTATCACCATTATAGCTGATGTTGCTTTCTTCTTACCTCACAAAACTCTTTGTTCCCCATTGTCATCTAGGCACTCAATGGCTTTGTCACAACAGTCCACCTTGGTTCTATGAAGGTACAACCAATCCATGCCCAACAAGATACTATATGATCCCAACTGTACTACATTCAAATGTGTTGTGGTAGGCAGACCATTCAAATCAAATGCACAAGCTCTTACCCAATGATGAACTCGCTTCTTTGTAGTTGTATCCAACTGCACTAACCAAGATTCGGCATGCAATTCCTTACTCAAACCACACTTATCCACCAAGTCAGGACTAACATAGCTATAATTAGATCGAGGGTCAATCAAAATAGAAATAAGTTGATCACAAAACTTACTATCCATCTCAATGATAGATGCATGATGGTCTACCTATTTGTTATCCAATGCTGCATAAATACGAGGAACTCTCTGACCAACATACCCAACAATATATGCCTCCTGTGCACTATATATATGAGTCCTACCACCCTGATACTGTGGAAAATCTCTCCTACGATGACCCCTCCATAATTCTAACACTGCATGGGCTCCTTATTCTACTCCTTTATTCAAAGTCCTTGTCCTTTGTGATATGCATTGAACTTCTTAGGTGGTGCAACATTCTCTTTATTACTTGAATCTTGAGGTCTTACTCACTTCTTGTCCCATTTTCCCTTGTTCTTTGCATTACCTTTCCAGTCTAGCTTAGTCTCAGACTTGCGCTTTGATTGTTCATAGCAATTCTTTAGCTTTCAAATGGCCTCCTCTAATGATCTAGGCTCATCAAACTCAATCTATCTTTGAATGCCATCAATATCCCACTAGTGAATCTATGAATCTTGGCCTTCTCCTCCTTGAGGTAAGACACATACCTCAGTACTGTATAAATTTCACCGTAGATTAAATTGATTATGCAATGTACTAAAGAAAAATACTTAATCTACTTCTACAATCAAACTTGCAAAAGCTTAATTGATTTTGAGCAAGATCAAACAGAACACATATGACAGAGAAGAAGATTCAATCACACATGAAACACAGAAGAATACTCTGGGGAAAGCCTTAGCTAAAAACCCCGCTATCTGTATTATCATACAAGTGTAAATATCTCAGGATTACATAAAGCTTTAGCTCTCAATCTATCCAGCTCTCAGTACAATCCCTCACTGCCGCTCATAGACAGTCAAAGGCTTCTCACAAACCTTCTCCTCTACCCTCCAAGTCTCCTATTTCCTTGCGAAATTTCTCATGGGTCCTCCAGCTGCCACCTGTGTGATTCTCACCTCACACACTACTCTAACCTCTGTAGCAACTGCACAAACCTTAAGGAGATAATTCCTTCTGCATGGATGAGTTTTCTATATAGGAAAAATCCTCCAACTAATAGTACACTGTCCCTTCCTTTGATCTCAACTAGGTCTTTGACTGAACTGACATGCATGAGTTATTTATGAGAGAATATTAAGTTATTTGAAGTGCAACAGTTACATGCATGCATGCATTAACTAACTGAACTCACAATTAATTCCACAAACTGTTGGAACTAATCTAAATGGACTTAACTCAAATAACTGAGCTAACTAATTACAACTCAAAGTCTAACTCATCCTGATCTCCTTTAATCAAGGGATAACTTCCTCAATCAATGGAGAAATTGTTGTATGTCTTCACATAGACTTCATGTTTGATTTCCTACAACTAATTAACTCAAGATGAATTAATTAATTATTTTACAAACAACTGGTAAGATCAAATTTGAATTTTCCTTCTCAATTTTAGTTCAGGGACTAACTAAAATTGGAATCTATCCCGAAATTCTATTTATAGCAATGCCATTTTTAGCACTTCCATTTTTCATTCCTTGTTGCTATGTCCAACACTGGTACCTGAAATTATATTTATAGAATTTCTATTTTTAGCATTTCTTGTTGCCATTTTCAACAAGTAGCTCCAAGAACTTGCTAGTGTACTCCTCATCTGCCATAGATCCCATCTTTAGCTCATAGAATTCCTTTGTATTGTCATCAAAGTATCTCTCTGATATGTACTTCTTCTTTAATAGCCGCTCAAACTCTTTCCAAGTCAAGTCCTCCTCATGTATACCTTTGACATTCTTCACATCTTCCCACCAAATGTATGCTTTACCTCTAAGACTGAATGTAGCTATTCTAGCTTTCATGTTATCTGCGTAATCATGCAACCTGAAGAACTTCATTATGCCAAGAAACCATGCCTTTGCATCCTATGACTTATTCATGTCTCCATCAAATGTAGGTGGATTTTCTTTCTTAAACTCATCCATAAACTACCCCCTATCGCTCCTCCTATAAGGATGATAACGATGTCGATCATCATGCATGTCAGAACTAGAAATAGAATAGTACTTGTGTCTATCACATCTCCTATCCGGAGTATCCAATAATATTCCACCTCTAACCATGTCATATCTATGTGACTTGTGACCACCATGCAACCTACTACCATATTTCCCATTAGTTTTTTCCTCTTTCTCATGGATTATATGGAGTGGTCCCTGTCACTGCAATTCTGACAAAATCTGAAGTATCACTGCATTTACCTCTGCAAGTTTCTCTTGTGCTTGTATGATTCAATCATTGTCTGACTTACAACTCCTTATTTATTCCTTTAAGATTCGCAGTGTATCTGCCAAATCGAAAGAATGGCCAACACCATGTTGCACGTCTAATCCATAGGGAGAGTATATATTTGTAGTCTACCATATTGCTAGCCATTTTGATATTCTTCCTGCAAGATATATCTTGCCAACTAAACTAAATCACAATAAACCAATGTATCTTAGTATAGTTTGGGGAGGAAATCTCATCTACCAGATCAAAAAATCAGCAAGATACATGTATAACATACTCATGACAGCATAGAGAAACATAACACATAAGCATATAACCATGTACCCATCATTCTTTCTAGAGTCTAGTCAGCAATGCATGACCATATTAACTACACATACCATGACTTCATTCATGAAAACAACCACCACATCACTATGCACTCGACCACATGTGAACATTAACATGCGTAAGTGATGCATAATCAACCATACACTCATGATGACACACTCCAAAACAACACCATCAACTTCTCATGGTGACACCACTACAACCATGACCCATACCATGCAAATGCAACAAGCACATGGTCCTACAACACAAGAAATGCATATGCAATCGAAATGAATGCATGAAAAAAACATAGCCTATCCAGTCTAAGGGGTGAACCATACTCTGATACCACTATGTAACACCCTCCTCCCACATCTACCCAAGTAACCGGCCAACCAGGGTAAACATGTGACAAGAGGCTACTATGATGGGATTCAACCTCCTAGTGACCTTAAGGAAATGGAATTGACCGAAACACATCATAAAAACCTTCCACATCAGATACAGGACCCCTAAGAACCATCCCAACCCTTCTGGTAACCAACCCCTAGGTCCTACTGAGGTTTTAGACCTCTTGACCTTTGGACACTCCCATGCTATGGGGCTGATACTATCTAGGAGGCTATGAATGCTCTCATAACATGGCATGCTAGCATCTAGGGACTATTTTTCTCAGTGATGTGCCAACATCCCTAGGATTTGAGCCACATTTTCAGGCCCGGAGCCCAAGTCACTGCCCATAATTGAATGACACGTTCATAATAGAAAGATAGCAAAGAAAAAATGATACAAATGCAAATACTTGAACATGCCCTTAACTAAACCCCTACTAGCTATGACAGATATTTCGTCATACATATCACAAATATTTAATCTACAAGTGTAAACAACATATTTATGCATAGGGGTCTCATACTCATCTGAGAATCACTAAGAAGCATTGATGCCTCAATATATTAGCTACAATTTCATCCATTAGATCATAGATACATTGTTCATTCATTTACAAGTAAAAACATGATGAGAGCCATACATAGCTAGTGTCATAAAACATATACATAACCAACATAATAGCAATAGAAATACCAAGGAAATCACAACCATATGATCCAAATATAAACCAATATAATACTCATAGAAATACAAGTAGAAATAACCTCATATTGATGATGAAAAATCCAAACCCAGGATGGAAATACCACATTACACCCGACCATGGTATGGTTGAGCCAAATATTTCTTCATCCATTCGCCCCCATGCCATATTCCAAGCATGAATGTGACATCTCATAAACACATTAATCCAAAACCATCCAGGGCTTCTAGAGGCCAACCACCTCAACCCAACAAACAATGATTCCACCTCGCGGTCGGACATCACAAAACCATCATCAGATCGGTCTCTATCCAAGCCTTCCAAGGCTCAAAAGTGTTTGTTCCAACCAAGGCTCTAGGACTAGTAACTCAACCCACAGCTTATACCAAGCTCTAAAGCATTTATCCAACCAAGGCTCCAGGACTTGTAACTCAACCCACCTAGGGCTCCAAAGAGTTTTTCCAACCAAGGCTCCAGGACTAGTAGCTCAACCCAAGTTGTTACAAGGCTCTAGAGCATTTGTCCGACCAAGGCTACAAGAACTAGTAACTCAACCCAAGCTAATGAAACATGAGAACCAACCAAAAAAAACAAGTAAATCCGCAATTACCATGGCTATCTAGGAAATGGCAAGGCTAGGAAAATCCAAAATTAATCCAGGAAATCCTCCATGCTAGTGATAGATCATGACCAGTAAACCACATGCATATGCAATGAATGCCAAAACTAGTGTGGAAAACACACATGCAACTACGTACATGCAAGCCCAGCCCCTTGTAGCTATTGATCCCAATGTCCTATTTCACTTTCATGCTCTTCCTTTGCCTTCTTGCTCTAAAACTCCAAGTATGCCACACCCTCCAAGAGTGCTCCAAGAAAACTCTAAGTATCCAAGAGTGAGAGAGAGAGAGAATAATGAGGGAGCTCCAAAAACTGAAATGACAAAAGACTACCCACTCATCCTAAAAAACCTTTTTATCAATGTGGCCTCTATTTTCTTCATTTTCCATTGTTTTCCTTCATTTTCATCCTCAGATGCAACCTATGACCTTTCACCTCCCTTTTCTCCTAATTTCCATTATTTTTGTAAATAAATGTGCAAAAAATGTTATTTTTCCTTTTCTAATGCCTTTGTCAATTTCCTTAGCCATTAATAAACCAATGAACACCCACACTAGGATGTCTTGTCCAACATTAAACTTGGAATAAGTGTCCCATCAACCGTGGTTATTATTTTTCCTTTTATTAAATTTTATTACATGGAATTTTCACCAGGGATGGTACACAATAAGAATCAGACAATGCATGCTCAAAGTGTGTATATAAATATTTACCGATGAAGTTATGAACATCATTTATGTTAGGAAAATCTTTTGTAATTTCAAATTCAAATCTTTCAAGTTCGATTGAATAGGTTGACAAGGCATCTTGAGAATGAAAAACAATGTTTCCCTTCAGAAGCTCATCTAAAAATGTGTCATCTTCCACATGGTGTGGATGGGAGTATTGGAAGGGTTTAAAGGGGAGGTTTTCCTTTCAAATTAATGAAAATATAATTCACCCTCAACCATGTCATGAAAAGAGTTTTGATAATTAAGGCTTGGCTCTTCACAAGTAAGGACTTTCTCTGAGATTTCATTATAGAAAGTACCATTATTGACATCATGAAAGGACTTTTGCTAATCAAGTGTCAACTGACCTTCATCATAATCATCATATATAACATTGTCATAGGGGTAAACAAGGTCAAATTTAACTTTAGGAAAATGGTTGTCATTACATATGTAGGGTTTAGTATCTTCTTGGAAGAGAAAGTCACCAAATGGATAAAAATCACATAGGTTTTCATGGTCGATCATGCAAAGATTAGGGGTGACCTCTTTGCATGGATTTGGGAATGAAAATTCAAGACTTGCAAACTCCCATCCATAGGAAGTGATAGGAATTTTCATTTCAAGTTTGTATTGCCTCTTAGCTTCAGAGAGTATTAGATAGGATAAACGGTCATGGGGTTTCTAACAAAAGCTACACCAAAAATAGGGTTTTGGAGGCACGAGTATAGGGGGAAATCATTAATGAATTTGTTAAAGAGGGTTCATACCATAATGTTAGGGTACCAATCTTCTGCCTTTCCGAAAAGAGTGAGAGGAAACAAACGGGAGTTAGTAAGAGTGTCATAAATTCCTGCAAATTGACAAAAGTTTAAAAACTCATCAGCATGGTCACAATGAAACTAATCATTCACATCCCCAATATAGTCGCCAAAATTTGTTGAAGTTTGTTGATGATTAGGTGTCGCTCTAGCAACATATCACACCTTGAATCCTTAAGCTAGTTAGGCAAGGATATGCGAACATAACCCAGTTTATAGTCGAATCAATAAGACAAAGTCCACCCTAAAATTAGCAAAAATCTATCTCATTGTAATGAGGATCATATCACACAAGGAAGGTTCTAGGAGCACACGATCTCGTCTTTGTCAAAGTTGTAGCCCTCGAGAAACAAAACTAGATCTAACAACTTTGTTGAAGGAAATAAAAGAAAAAGAAAAAGAGAACTAAATACCTACCCTAAGGCTACTATAAGATCGGACCACAACATCACTTAAACACATGCATAAGGATTAAATAGAACCTCTCTTGTTTAAAGTGAAATGTTAAAAAAATATGAATGAACAGAGGGACTTAGAAAAATATTATTTCTGGGCTAAATTTAACTATTGCTTAACATTAATGATTTCCTCTGTAACAACCTCCTCCCTAATCTACCCAAGTAACTAGGCAACTGGGGTAAACAAGCAACAAGAGGATACTATGATTGGATTCGACTTCCTATGTGACCTTAAGGAAGTGGAATCAATGGAAACATCACACACAGTCATCCAACATTAGCTTCAAGACCCACAAAAACTAATCCAACACTTCAGACAGCTTGCCCTTGGGTCCTACTGAAGTCTTGAACATCTTAGGCCTCAGTCGCTCTCATGCTATAGGCATGACAACGTCCTAAAATCCAAAGTCACTCTCATAGGCTTATGTGCTAGAGTCAAGAGACCCAATTATCCAGTTCTATGCCAACGACCCCGGGATTTAAGAAACTTTTTTAGGCCCAAAGCCCAAGTCACTTCCTAGAGTGGAGTGATAGCTTAAGATCAGTAAAATAATAGGAAAAAAATGATGCTAAATCAATAATTTGAACAAGACCTTAACCAGACCCCTACTAGCCATGACAGACATTTCGTCAAACATATCATCAACATGTAACCTACAGGTGTAAAAAATATAATTAAGTGTAGGGATCTTATACTTATCTGAGAAACGTTATGAACCATTGTTCCCTCATGTCATTTGTTGCATTATCATCTATTAGGTCAGAGATACATTATCCATTCATTTACAAGTAAAAACATAAAGAGAGCCATACATAATTGTTGTCATAAAACATACATATAACCAACATAATAGGGACAAAAATATCATAAACATTTCAACCATAAAATCCACATATACATCAATACATTTACACATGAAAATTAAGGTAATGAATTTCTCATTAATGAATGCAATAAACCAATCGGAGATGGGACTATTACGTTCCACCCGGCCATAGATTAGTTGAGCCAAGCATCTCTTCATCTAATCACCCCCGTGCCATATTCCAAGCATGAACGTGGGACTCATAGAACGCACCAAAAAACACCAACAAGCATGGATGCCACCAGATTTTTCCGCCTAAACCATGAGGAATTTGAGTGCCTCCTAGTCTCTTAAGGTTTATCGTAATCCACAATTTGATCCAGGGATCATTAGGCCTTACAACAAGACACACTCTCTAGGCTTTACCGTACATCCCATCCCGAGACGACTAGGCCTAATAGAGAGAAATACACCTCTTGGCTTTTGTATATCCTGTCATTCACTGATAAGGACTCTGTCACTATGTAAAAAAATTATTATAGAATTCCTAATTGAATTATTCTAGCTTCAGTTTTTGACAGAAATTGTTTTTCCTATTGTTTTTCCAATACGTTCATATCTTATTTCTGCACATGTTCAAAGTACTATAGAAGATCTGGCTAAGAATATATTGAATGTCAATCTCTCTGAAATCCCTGCAAAGTTATAATCATTTAAAGAGATAAATTAACTAAACTGTCTGTCTTGGTTAATTCCTCTATGTCTTTTAATTATTGCCTTATTTCATTTCTTTAATGCGTTTTGTTTGGTTGTATAAATCTTCTACACACATCCATTTTATCTCGTTGATTAAGTATTCAATATGACCACTTAATTATCATGAGTTCCTTTATATTCTTCTGTCAAAATATTTAAAAATCATGTTATTCTGTCAAATTGGATGTTGGAGCTTTGACCAAAGAGTTTGCAAGAGAGGGATTTATTCATAAACAGAGATTGGACAATCATTAGCAACCACCCAAAATAAATCATAAATATGGTCATTGTGCTTCATAGGCTATTGTTGAGTGACAATGAACAACGTTGAACAAAGCCTCGTAACAATTTAGGGAGCCCCCTCCAGTTCAAGGGCATGCTTGAACCTAAATACTGGTCGAGTTCGTTTCTCGGTGTAGTTTTGCAGCCAAGAACTACCTACAAGAAACAAGTACAACATCACCAACGAAAAATTGTGTGGAAAAACTTTTGGAAATTCTACTTATGAGAAAGAGATGATGGAACTCCCTCATGTAGTTAATACTTAGCACTTGTATCTCATTTGGAGGTGCTTATAGATCAAGATAGACCATCATAGTTTGAATCCCTTTTTGAAATAGATGTTGTTGTGCTTAGATAAACACAAATGGGTCATTAAGATGTTCTGTTACGATTCTAATATGATATAATATTAAGGGAAAAAAGGAAGTGGTGCTTAATTCTTTGTCTAGGAAATATGAGGAGGAAAGATCTCTCTTTACTTTGAACTTACCCATACTAGATTGGCTCTTGCAATCTTGATTAGAATGGTTGGAAAATGACTTAAGGGTTCAACTCATATGATTTTATGAGGATCCCAATCCCCCTAAGAACTATACATGGTAGTAAGATACCTTATTCGTATAAAGGGATTTTTTTTTTTCGGTGCAAAATATTATTTTAAAATGAAGTTCCTTAGAGGATTTTTATTAATTCCCTACAAGGGGTCACTCTAGCTTTTAGAGAACCTAGAAATGAGATAAGTTCTCTTTCTTCTAGGATGAAATAAAAAGGGAATCCTTGAGTTTGTAGCTAAATATGATTTCTTTCGAAGGAATATTGGTGAAAGAATGGATAATTTTGAGGCATTGCAACCACTATGTATCCAAACCACTATTTGGATTTCCATTTCCATAGATAGTAGGCTTCCTAAAAGTAAACAATGAATTGATCATAATGGAAGTATTTGACAACCTTTCCAAATATGCTCACTTTTATGCCTTAATTCATTCTTGTATGATAGTTGGATATTCTGAAGAGTCATAAGCTTATTAGTTGTATGATCTAATCAATTAGAAAGTGGTATGCATATTATATGTTATATTTGATGAAAATATGTTAGGAATAAGACACCTTGACACTCAACCTTATGCCCCTAGTTGTATTTTAGCTAGAAACCTTTAGATTTCAATATTGTATTTTGACTTAGGATCCTTTACAAATTTGTCATGAACTCCAAGTATAATCTTTGAACCTAAATAGATTATAACTTAATCATGGAATAATAGTATGACTTAATCTACTCATCCAAAATTGTTTTAGAGAGTTTTATGACAAAAGTGAATTGTTGTCCTAAATAGATAACAAATACTATTGAATCCATAGGAGCATATGCTAGCAGTACAATTGATTCAAGGAGAACAACAAGATGACGTTGCGGTCATGATGCTAGTATTAGATACACTTGCCTTTGAATCATATGTAGATGCACATAATTTATTAGAATCAAAAAAGTCCATCACCAAGAGATACAACTTAATAATGAAGAATGATACATGGGATTTAGTTCCCTTTCTTGAAGATTAAAACATTGCAACTACAAGTGGAAATATAACATCAATTTTGGATCTAATGGAGTTGTTAAAAAACATAAACTTTGGCCGGTGGAAAAAAGGTTTTCCTAGCCAAAAAAGAATATACATATATATAGATATAATTATTTTTGTTTCGTACTATCACATGCAACTATTTTTCACTAGAAGACACTATAAGGAAAACATCAAATTTTAGAGGTTTTTGTAGAAACACTTTTTAGTGAGGTGTTTGACAAAGGTAGGAAACATGTGGTTTTATTGATTTTTATTTTTCTTTCTTTAAGGTGCAAACCCAATAGACATTGACGCATTTTACTAGGACATGCACCAATGTACAAACTTACCAAAAGCACGTGTAGGGAAATTATTTTATAAAATATGTCCACCTTTAAAAAAAAAAAACTTTGTAGTGCTTTCATTCTAATTAATCTCATTAACACATATCTATACTAAGTGCATATAATTAGGTTAAAATGTTTGATTAAAAAACATCAATATGCTATTTTTTATAAATGTGGGTCATTTAAAAAAATTGTTTTGGTGCATTTTTTTAGAAATAAGTGCTCTATTGAGTAATCTTTCCATGTAGATTGAGGTAAGTTAAAATATTTTAAAAATATTAATTATTTTTTCAAAAATATTCATGTTAGTGTTTTATATATATTCGAT
>APFE031046743.1:0-39823 GCA_000404065.3 Pinus taeda | reverse complement strand
AACAACAACCACAACAACAATATGTCATCCTACATATCTTCACATGTATATAGAATGCTCAAAAGAGGGAGAGAGATTTGTTTCCTCATACTATTGCACCTCAAACTTGCCACCAATGTATGGATATTGGCCTCAATTTTTATGAGAAGTTAACTCCTTGATGGGAAATATAAATTTATTGAGGTAGTTGATCCATTGTTGGGATCATAGTAGGGAGGCCTTTAGGGTTGGTCCTAATATGCAATACCAACCCATAGAGGAGTATATCTTTTTAATCAATGAGATATCTAGGATGGGGAGGATATTTCACATTTTCTTAAATTTCCAATTGGTATTGCGATAGAGTTAGCTAGAATATTGATGGGCCTCCCAATTACATAAAACATAAGGCCCATATAACCTTCCCTAGGCACATAAAGGTTGTATTAAACCTTTCTTTCTACACTTAATAACATTTTCTCAGTTTAAATAAGTTCTTAGGAAAGTAAAAAAATTATCATGCTTTATGTGCTTAGTGTGCTTATGATGCAGGTTATGGAGGATATTTGGCATAGATAATAAGGATATCCAGTTAGAGAAGTTTATGGGACTTGTCCCCTACTGCGGGAAGATCAAACTCAACTGGCTTAAGCACCAATTACTCCTCCCTATAGTTGTAAGGTCACTCAAGGAGCATGATCCTAATTTTTAGGAATTTTGGAGGGAAAAAAATCCTCCTTTCAAGGAGGTTTCCCATCACCCATTTTGTATAAATAGAAGGATATAGCAACCCATTGGATTTATTCAGTCAAATAGAAGAAAAATCTAGTATTAGTTGAGTTAGAGGGAGCAAGAGCTTAGGATTTTTCAGTTATACAACTTTTCATGTACAAGCAACTTTTTTTATTAATCAAAGGAATATTTGGTTCTTAATTTGTTCCTCCTTTAGGGATTTGAGCTTCCTTGGTTTAGGGTCCACTCCAAGTTCTCAAGGCCCCTTTTGTATTATTATTGTCTATGCACTTGTTGATTTTTTGCAAATATATTTCTAAGTATTGATTTATGGACGGTTAAGTAGTTTATTTTTGGAGTTGTTTCTTCTTGAACAATAGTTGAGAATTACATGGTAGCTTTAGAAGTAATTCTCTTTCTTTTTTATCATATATTTTCATGCATTAATTTCATTGTAGTTGTTGTTATCTAATTGTTGCTTTTCATCACTACGATGTAACTATACAATCCCTTATTTTGCAGTGCTACAGGAGACTCTACAACCATCCATTTTCTAAATAAATTCTTCTATCATTTACACGATGACATGGAAATTGATGCTTTATAATTCATTAGCCTCCCCCTAGGTCATTTTTCCTTCAAACTACATCCTTAGCTCACTTTCTTGCTCACTCGATTGCCTCTTGTAGGAAAACAGGGGCTCCTATAACATTTTGCATTTTCCATTCAAAATTCATCTAACATTGCATCCAACTCATGGTTAATATCATTTAATGTGTTACAATGTCCCTAGGGCCATCGCGATGAAATTTAGAATCGAAGAGACCAAGTATAACCCTTGATCTATTTTGTTGTAGAAATTGTCTTTTTCCTACAAAATTATGGTTTGATGTTTACATGCTTTATTTTAGTTGTGAGTTTGGTTTCTCCATGTAACATAGTAGATATGATTTTAATTTCTCATAGTTAGTATGATTTTTTTCCTTTTTCATGCAGATAACATAGCCTTTCTTCCTTTCATTTCCTGCAAAAACAACAAAATTTGCATTATGCATTCTTCATCTGAGAGACAAAAAATTGCGTTGCATTAGCATCTCTCATTCAATTTTTTTTTTTTTGAAAAAGTAGAACATTACATTTATTTCTTATGCCTCAAATATTTAGTAATAACCAACCAACCAACCTTTTTTTACTGACTATGAACCTCATACTTTGTCCATGGGGGATATTGAGGCCTTCTTAGATGAGGAAGTGAAGCTTGTAGAAGGAAAAAATCCTTCACAACCCACCAATAACATGGTTGAAAACCAAAAACCTAAAGTGTTTACATTCCATATTAGAGAAACAAATGGAGATTCCAAAATGAAGAACATCAATCCATTTGTCCTTCCATGCATCTATGGACTAAAATAGTGAATATACTTACACTTTTATGCTTGATTTTGTTGTAGTTTGTAGAAATTATGATTACAAAACAAATGATCATAAGCTCAAACTATTATGTTCCACTCTTAAGGATACAACACTTCGTTGGTTTATGAGCCTAGAAGGGTACAACATCACTTCATGGGAGTAGTTGTAACAAACTTTCAATATTCAATTTTCAAGATTATTGTAGAGAAAGAGACACCAAAGATGAAATATTTAAAATGTCTCAAGGAGTAGATGAATCTGTGGAATATTTCGAGGAAATATTTCAACTGAGTTACAAAAGAGGGAACAACTGCACTCTAGATCCAAATTCCTTGAAATTAGTCTTGCTACGAGGATTCACAAAAGACCTGATGGAAATGCTAAACCTTTTGGCCAATGGATACATTTGTCAACTCAACTATGATGACATCAAAATGGTATTCAAAAATAATTCTAGAGGTGCTAGAAAAATTAGAACATACAAAGGTTTGGTAAGTTCCTCTTCCTCCTCTACAACTACTAAGAATAAGATAGGAGGTATGCTAGAGGATCTAAAAACCAAGATCTTACACACCTTTTCTATGTAGATGGATAGACTATAGATCAAGAGAAAACAAGAAGAAGAATAAAGGGCATTAGGTATATTTTTCCCTAGATGCATTAAAAGACATCCCAGGAATGAATGTCTTTTACATGTCTAACATTAGGGAAATTCTGCGGTAAAAAATGGGCCTCATAACAAAAATGTACAATGAAAATCAACTTTATAAGAACCAATATGATTATGTCAACCATGGGGGATGATTCACCATTTTTGGAGTAAAAAAAAGGAAAACTACTTTTTCAACTTTTATTTTCAACCTATCTCCCTATGATTTTACTGAAATTTCAAGCAAGAGCACTTATTGGGCGCAAAATTTAATTTTTCATGCAAGGATTACCCATATTGCATACTTTTGATGGACCCTACTACACTAAAAATGTGAAATACATGAAAAACATGATTACAATCATGTTTTTTCATGCGTTTCACATTTTTCATGTAGTAGGGTCCATCTGAATATGCAGCCTAGGTACTCCTTGGATGCAAAATTAAATTTCGCATCCAAAGAGTTCTCCCACTCGAAATTTAAGTAAAATCATAGGGAGATAAGTTGAAAATAAGTGTTGAAAAAGTAGTTTTCTCTTTTTCCCTCAAAAACTTGATGAGGTAATCTAATCTTATTTTATTATTTCCACTATTATTCTATAATATTCCTTAAGAGGGCCCATTTTAGACCTCAAGGTTTCTCTAATGAGACATGTTTCGTATGTGAATAAAATCATTCCACTAACTAATGTTCATCTTTTCCAGGTTTGAAAGTTACATACCAAGGAGTGGAAGAAAGCATGGAGAAAATCTTCTTTGTTAATCAAAAGAGGCCACAAGGACCCAAGCGGTATCAAAAAAGCATGAACTACCCCTCTTCTTTCAATACAAATTACAATGCACATTTTCAACCTTAGTGTCATCCTAACACTCCACCCTAGTTTATGTCCACTCCATGGCCTTATCCACCCCAAAATGACATTCCTCCCTTTCAACCATATCCACACCAACCTCCTCAATGGGTTAATCTATCTTCTGGTTGGAGGCCTTAGGAAGCCCAACCACCCACCTTGATACCTCCTCCTCCTCAACCACAAGTAACTCAAAATAATCCTCCAAAACAACCTCAGATTCCTACCTAATTGAACCCAAACCCAACAAAAAGCATACTCAAATAGTCTACAATGGATAAATTGTCTATCCAACTTATTTTGTATAAATTCAAGAGATCAACCTTAGGTCTAGGAAGGTCCTTTTGGATGCTCGCCCACCTTATCCAAAAGGAAATATATAGGAAGAGATGGAAGATCCCATACCTTAAGTCACTAAGCCTCCCTATCTTGAATGGTTAACCACTCATAAAGCACACACCCTAAAGAAGTTGAACTCTTGGGAGAATTGAAAAAGAGGTGTCAAGATTCCTCTCCTTCAAGCCATCAAATATGTTCCCATATACAAAAATTTCATTAAATATGGGTGTATTAGAAGGCCAGGAAGGAGGAAAAGAGATGGACCTACCATCAATCTCATAGACAAACTAACTAATCTTATTCTTGGGGAGTCATCATCCCCAAGTACTTAGATCCTGGAAGCACAGTATGTTGTAAGCCTAACTTGCAACATGCAAGAACAGGCTACATCTTGGGAACAACAAGAACACACACAAACATATATAAAGAATAATATAATTTGGGAAGGAAATCCAACAAAATTTCTATTAAACTTTATGCATATTTATACTCTATGGATAATGTGGTTGGAGTGGTCATACGTGCTCTCAAGCAACAATTCACTTTAACATATACATTTATTGAATTCTACTCACATTTACATATTTATTGTGTATGATGAGATATATAGGCCTAAGAGGTCGATACAACATCTCCCCCACCCTCAATGCCTTGCTAATCTTAAGCAAGTATAAAACAATTTCTTGGACCACTACTCTTTGCAGAAGTATCCTTACTATACATCCACCATACATACCAATCTATATAGGTAACTTAACCACAACAACCATCAATGGGATAGGAAGATGCACATGTACAAGGCTTACAATGACTTCTTCTTGTCTGATGGCCACTTATTGTAGGTATCAACTTGTTCATGTATTGCTACTCTAACTAAGAATTGTCAAGCAACTCCTCTCCAATACAAGGCATCCTTTTCACTCTCTCTACAAATGAATCTAGCATGCCACTGTCATTCTTGGGAATCCTTCATACAACCAAAAATAAATGAATAGATGCTACATGAACCATCCTTCTATATACCTCTGTCACAGCCAAGAAATGTTATACAAATTTATACCCGGGAGCTCAATCCATACATTCTTTTATTGTCATCATGATTTCATTCAACTCTTTGTGTGTTTTCCTCACATGGTTTAATGTTCTTGAATTATGCTGCAAAATTTAATGCATGTTGCTCATATTTATTGCTGAAGTTTCTCTATAATTCTGATGTTGTATGTTTCTTATTCATTTTTATTCTTAATTATAATAGATACTGTACTATCTATGTTTGTTATATATAGCTTGTACTTGATAATTACGTGAAGGATAAATCTCACGCAAACTTCCTATGACCTAATGATTTTTTAACTGAAAATTTCTACAGTTAATTTCGATTATATGTAAACATAACCATACTAGTTGGCTTGACTTTAAAGATATAAAATATATCCTTCATATAACACTTAAAATAAAAATTTAAGTAATGATCTGTTCGTAGAGGATTGATTATATATTTTGAAATATTTAACAATAAGATAAATTTTGGCAGCATTGCTAATCAGCAAAAATTATCACCCAGTGAAATTCCTGATGGAAAACAACCAATTCCTCTAGCTTCCCCATCGATTGTTCACTAGTTGAGTCAAAGTCAATTCGACCAGATGGTCACGTCGACTTGACTAAATTCCATCAAAGTCGACCATCCATTTCATACAAAATGAAAATATCGGGGAAAAGAGTCATGAATATCAACAAATTTTTTTCATTACTACATATGTTTCTATTGAATGTAGCCTTAGCACGCAAAATATCACTATATATAGCAAAGTAACTTGAAATCAATTTCCATAGTCTATTTATGGTCAATGTTAGGATAGTCAGTTTGACCTCAATAAACCATGTTCCCAGCGTCATGTGCAACTTGTTGACATGTCCGAGGTCAACTGCTCTGAATCCCAACACATTCTGTTCAAATTTCTCTTATGTGGTGGACTCTTTATGTCATATATATATACTTTGTAATGTAACTAACTAGGTGAAATAAGTAACATCGGCTAGGAAATTCAATCATCAAATCGGTCAACCTATAATTCCTATAGACCCTGCTGCTATTTGATCATAAAGCTTAGGTAAATGAGAGTCTCATAAATTAACAAGAAGTAGACAACAAAAAATTGTGAAAAAATGCAATACACATAATAAATTTGAAGTTGGAGTTAAAATGGGCTTCTAGGTCAGCTTCTATTTTCAATTGATAGTCTACCAATGTCCAGTCAAATTTTATTTTTTTATAGTCGATGATATCCATTGACACAAAATACATAGTAAAGAAAATTTTCATAAGGATGCCCTTTTACATGCTCTATGCTCTCATGGTGAACTATTTCTTCTGGGTTTCGTTGAATAAAACTATCCTTTAAATGAGCATGGAAGTGGAAGAAACAACGTGAAGTGGCTAAAACCACTGTGATCTGCAGTTGCAGGCACTTCTTCACTCTCTTGTTCTTCAACTCACCAATTTGGAGGGGGATTGTCTAATATATAAGAAATAAAAAAAATTATTCTCCGAAAAAACTTAATCAACATGCCTCTTGACCAAAGGCTCTTCCTTCAATGTCGTCGTTTGAGCTTCCAGAAAATAGCATAACATCATTGATTGTATGAATATCAATGTCGATTTCTTCCTCATCGCTGCTCCTAGGACCACGCTCCTTGCTTATCTCGTTAGCTCCATGTGTAAATATATAGATGAACTCAACTACACCAACTTGGTAAATGTGAATTTTGTTAGTTGAAGTCGAAGTCGAAGTTTGTTTTCACTGCACAAGCAAGTCGAGTTGAAGTCAGCTTTACGAACAAATTAGGTTTATGTCCATTCATGCAATTACATAAGTTTTAATTTCATGGGAATTCGATATTGTCTTGAGCATTCAATGTAACACCATTATTACATAACTCCACCGACCATATCTAGCCCATGTTGGTCTTCAAGATAGGTTAGTTGACATACCTATTCAAATTTGTGAATATTATCGGATTACTACTTCCATCTACTCACAAATGTGTTGCTTTGATCATTGGATTACCCACAAATGGACTTCATGTGAACCACACATTCTTCCTCTTGCTTTCAGTGCCACATATGGGCTAACAAAGGGTTTTTACTTGAGTCTGATGGCTGCCAACGTTTTAAAGATGAACAAACTCTCAAATATGAATGCTTAACAACAAATCATTAAGTATAAGAAGATATATGTCCTCATAAAGAGAGATCTCTACCAATAAATTATGAAATCATCAAGATACAGTCAGCGAATCATTTTGGTAGCTATGAAGTGATGTTGGGCCACCAAGTGAGGCACGTAAAAAAATTGGCAAGTTAAAATTATTTTTAGTTTAATGGAAACCCATTATTCACTTGCATAAAGTTAGATGACACTACATGACACTAGATTAACATAGGAAAAAATGTAGTATTGTGCAACCTTGCTGGTAGTATTTAGAGAAGAATAGAAAGTCGACATCTAGGAGAAGGCATTCCTAATATCGAGATGATCTATTGAGTAAGTTATTTCATTGATTATAAATCATTAATTGGCATTTTCATAGAAATTAAGTGCCCATAATAATTCTCAGCCTCATCCATAAAAGGACCCGATGAGTTGACCCAACTAGATTTTGGCCAAAGTTAATAAAAAAGTAGTCAAAGTCAACCTAGAGTAGCGTGCAATGGCGTCATGTGATTTCCGGGGTTTAAAAGATCAATGGATGTGTGATATTGTAGTGGTTTTAGTTTGCACAGTCGACTGGTTGAAGTCGAACATATCTCTTCGTTAAATATAATCACTTCAAATCAAATCTTCTTCAAGTCAAATCTTCATCCATTCGACAAATCCACTACAAGATTAAAATTTTTCAAACATTCTCTCTATGATTCATGACAATGGTATTGGTTGAGGAGCATCCTTGGACAATAATAATTAATATTTAAATTTACAAATTCTCTATCTCGGTCTTCTTTTGTAGATCAATATAGGTCTTTAGTTCTGATGTAGAAACATTCACAAATTTTCATGAATATCAACAAAGGTTTTCTTGCATCACTTGAAAATTTTGAACTTACAACATTTTCATTTGATCTCATCCTCTTCAAAAAAAAATCTTTGCAGGTTTGAACCACCTCCTTTCACTGCTTTTGTCACCCAACCAAATGAAGGAGGCAACAACACCAATTGCTGTAAGCCTAACTTACAATATGCAAGAACATGTTACATCTTGGTAACAATAAGAGCAAACATGAACTTACACAAAGAACAATTTTAGAAATTGGGAAGGAAATCCAACCAGATATCTATTAGATTTTATGCATATTTATATATGAATAATGTGGTTGGAGTGGTTATATCTACTGTCAACCAACCATTCACTTTACCATATGAATTTATGAAATGTTATTCACATTTACATAGTTGTTATTAATGATGAAAAACATAGGCCTAAGAACTCCATGCAAGACGGTAGTAGATGTCCATATCAATAATATTGTGGTTCCTAACACTCTCATTGACATGGGAGCTCAAATAAATGTCATGACTAAGGATACTATGCTTAAATTCAATCTCTAAGAGTCCTTAAGGTAGACCACCACAATGCTACAACTCGTTGATAGATCCATAGATCCACAATAGCACCTGAAAGTGTTATTGAGGATGTCCTTGTCCTTCAGCCTAAAGCCAAGTTTAACAAATACCCTCTTATCTTAGGAAGAACATAGTTGGCCACTGATGATGCCTACATCAATTGTAGGGTTGGAAATATGATTATCGCTGATGGGAAATCTAAAAAACAACTTGTATTATATCCACCTGATCAACCCTTCATTGAGAATGGTTTTCTTATTTGGGTAGAATAATAAGAAGACCTTTATCTATCAATAACCTGCCCTATATGTACATAATAAACCACCATTGGAAACAAATAATTATATGAAGAGAATAAGATTGGTAATTTTTTGCAAAATAAATATCGTGCTGCCATAAATGTTGATGACTTGGAAGGTGAATCTACAAGACAACCTGGCTATACTCAAGAAATTTCATCGGGAAATTTTATAACTACCCATTCTTAGCAAAATAATGTGAAAACCATAGAAATCAACCCCTTCCAAAACATTGAAAATCAACCCCTTTCTTTCTACCGATCAAGAGGACAAACTACTCACTATTTTGAGACAACATGTTGATGCATTTGCATGGGACTATAAAGAAATGAAGGGGGTCCATCCTTCCACATGAACTCATAATATATACATCAAGGAAGGCCATAAACTCTTTTTCTAGCCACAAAGATGAATTAACCATGCATTAAAAGACATTGTTAAGGATGAATTGCGGAAATTATTGGGTGTAAGGTTCATCTATCCAATTTTGGATAGTGAATGGGTGTCTTCCTTAGTAATTGTTTCTAAAAAGAATGGAAAATGGAGAATTTGTGTTGATTATAGAGAACTCAACAAAGCCACTAGAAAGGTCCATTTTTCCTTTCCCTTTATTGACCAAGTTTTGGATGTCCTTGTAGGGAAAAAGTTCTTCTCATTTTTGGATGGATTTAGGGGATACAATCAAATACAGATCAACCTTGTGTATTAGGATAAGACCACCTTCACATGTCCATGGGGAACATTTTCTTACATGGTTCCTCCATTTAGTCAGTGTAATTCCCCCGCTACCTTCCAAATGGATGTGTTGAGTATTTTCTCTAACCTTGTGCATGATTCAATGGAAATCTACAAGGATGATTTTACACCCTACAAAGATGATTTCCAAGAGGCTCTCTCCAACCTATGCAAAATTTTGTAGATGTGCAAAGACATTAACCTCTCCCTAAGCCATGATAAATGCTTGTTCTTATGAATGAAAGGATTATTCTAGGGCACTTTCTCTTTGAAAAAAGAATCCATGTAGATCTTAACAAAATTTCCATCATAAAAAAGGTTATTGTTCCTCAAAAACAAAAATGTGTTAGAAGTTTTCTAGGTCTTGCTCGATATTGTTGTAGATTCATCAAATATTTTAGCAAGATTTCTTCTCCTTTAGTTTCTTCACTAAGAAAAGATTCAAAGTTTCTTGGATATATTTATATCAGAAGGCATTTAAGGAAATTAAAGAAAAAATAATGACTACACCTGTCCTTACAGTTCCAAATTGGAATTTTCCCTTCCACATTCATAGAGATGCATCAGATAAAGCAGTTGGGGAAGCATTAGGACAACTCAAAGGGTAAAATTACATATGCCATTTATTTTATTAGCAAGATCTGTCAAAGATGAGCTTAACTATACAATTATTGAGAAATAACTCTTAGCCGTTGTACATTATTTAAACAGATATAGGAATTACATTATTGACTATAAGGTCTTTGTACATATTGACCATGCAATGATCAAGTACCTAATGAAAACAATTTCATACTACAACAATTTTATCTAAATGTTGTTGACAAACCAGAAAAAGAGAATGTTGTTGCAGACTTTCTTTCAAGAATAACCTTGTCTACAAATGATGAAGAAATGGTGGATGAAAGGCTCCATGGTGAGAATTTGTTTTCAATCTCACTCTTATCTCCATGGTTTACTTACATAGCTAATTTCTTAGTTTATGTCTAGTTTCCTCCTCATATATTATCAAAGGAGAAAATATTTTTTTTAGAAAGAGTGCCTCTTACACTTGGATTGGGGTAAACCTCTTTAAGTTGGGGCCTGATCAAATCTTGAGAATATGTGTGAGGGAGGATGAAGTTTTTGACATCCTCTCAGTTTTTCATGATGGACCTTATGGTGTGATTTTTCTACCAAGAGGAAAACCTATGAGATCTTACAAGTAAGATACTACTAGCCAACCCTTTACAAAGATGCTTATAGATACATAATACAATGTGATGAATGCCATACAATGGGTAAACCCACTTAGAGGGATAAAATTAATTTACAACCTCAAGTGAATTTTGATCCATTTGATAAGTGGGGCATGTATTTCATTGGTCATATAGATCCTCCATCCAGACAAAAGAGATACATCATTGTGTGTACATACTAGCTGACTAGGTGGGCTGAGGTGAAAGAAGTAAAAGAAGAAATCAAGTAGAAGGTGGTTGATCTCTTGAAGGAAAACATATTTTATAATTTTGGATTCCCAAGAGAATTAGTGGCTGATGTTTCTTGATCCTTTTCTTCCTCCTCTTCAAAATCTATGTAAAATAATTTCTTCTCAGCACACTTATGACATTTAGTGTATTTACTATCACAACTATAACAAAACCCTTTTTCTCTTTTTTCTTCCAATTGTTGTGGTGTCAATCTTGTAGGTTTTGTAAGGCTAGGAGAAAAAACACTTCCATATTTATAGTTGTGACTGGTAGGATTCCTTTTTGCCATAATTTTTCTTTCAATTTTTCTTGCCAACCTGAATGTCTTCTCCAATGAATCAGGTTCCCAAAGATGAACCTCATGTTGAATGTTATCCTTTAAAGTCACTATGAAGACATCAATCGTCTACTTCTCTGGAATATAATTTACCCTTATATTCGATTTTTGGAAGTCCTCAATGTGCTCTTCCATTGAACCCTTTTGTTTGAGATTTATCAATTGGCTAAAGAAGGTGTTTCTCTTTGTATCCTCATAATGTGATATCATTTCCTCTATGAAAATTGACCAGGTGACAAGTGGTTTACGAGAAAAAATCCCTATATACCATACAAACTAATTTGGTTCTAAATATAAAGATGCAATGCATACCTTTTGTAATAGTTGCACATCATGTAGATCAAAATATTTCTCCATCTGTAGTATCCAAGTTATCGAATCCTTTCCATCAAACTTCCTCATATCTCTTTTTCTTGCTTTTAGGATCTTGATCTTGAAACAACTGTAAATCCATAATTTCAGATCTCCAAGTTCTGAAATTTCATTCTGTGGTAGCCCTCTTAGTCCTCTTTCCAACCCCACAAGTCTAATTGAGATTGGATTCTTCAAGAAAGAGTTATGCCCAATATTCCACGGTGACTTGAATATAGACTAGTTCAATAGAGAACACTTGTAATAAGTGCCACATGTCACTGTTTCAACCTTCGGCCCTAAAATTGATACCAAAACAACTAAAGTTTGTCCTCTTTCTATCACTTTTTAAGAAAATTTGAATTTGATTCCCAGAGAGGGAGTAATGACGATTTTCCCAAGGTCGTCTATTTGAGATGGAATTTAGGAATCTGCAAAAACCCTAACTTTTACCCTAAATTTCACCCCACTACTAGACCTCCCACTAATTCCTCCATCAATTGGAAATAGTTTTATTGACCTTAACTCAGTTAGAATTAATTAAATAATTACAACTCAAAATAAACACAACTAGTGCTCATAATTTTAGGAGACACTCTACATGACTCTAGTTAGACCCTAAACTCGAATTAACTAAGCCAACTAAGTCAAATTAACTTAGCTATTATAAGTTGTCATGAGATGTGAAATTACAATTTTATTCCCAATTTAATTCAAGGACAAATTAAATTATGAATTTTTTTCTTGATGTTATTTTTAACATTCCTTGTTATTTTCAACACTCCCTCTCAACAAGAAAGGAATTCAACTCTATCCTGATCTCGTACCTTTGGAATGTTCTGAATGCAACACTTGTCATTGTTGTTGCTGCTACCGCAACATCTACAACCCCAAAAAACACATCCAAACAAAATAAATTGAATCAACTGTGTCTACAAATTTCTACTGGTAAAATTGTGTTATTGTTGACTCTGGTACTAAGCATCCTTCTTTGTTGTCAACACTATTATGCACTCCTCAGTATTTGACTAGAATTGATCCTCTTTCTATTGAATATTGTGGGTCCCTATGTCAAGTTAATAATCCATGAGGAAAAAAACACCTCAATGGACCTTACCCAATTTCTGCACTCTTGGGACTATTGCTTCACCTCACCCCACCTCTCACCTGGAGGTATGGATGCATGTGCTCTTTCTTCCCACTTGGCTCAAAATCCCCCCCACTGAAGGTCTATTCTTGAGTGGATGTCTTAAATCAATCTCCTCTATTCTTCTCCAATTGTGGTTGCTCCACAACTTGCTGAGGTTGCTTCTAAGGCTACATGCTAAGAGGTAATTTATGCACCCTCTCAACCACCAAATCTCTAACCTTTTCCTTGCTCCTCAAGGATTTGCATGCATCTTGTACATCAAGTTCATATAGGTTATTGACTCGCACCGATATGTTTCACCTATCTCATGGCGATGTGTCTAAGGAAAACCTTTCCTTTGCTAAATTTCACATCGTAGCCATGGTCTTCCAATACTGCGACATAAATAAGATTCTTCTTTAGTCCTGCAACATACATCGCATCCTTGAGTCTAAGAGGGGAGCCAAAATCCCTCTGAAAATTAATTGTACCAATACCAATCACGCTATACCTCCCATCATCTCCAAACTCTATGTTTTACTTAAGGTCGTTCTCCTCCAAGTCACTGAAGATATCTCTATTCTCGATGATATGAAACGAGACACCACTGTCAAGATACGACATGATTCCCATTACAGTGCTTTGCATTCATGCAATGAGAGTGAAATCAAGTTCGAATTGTGAAGCTAGATCTTCACCTATTGCTACTACTCTAGGCTCCTTCTTTCTTTCTCTCTTTTATGGGCATTTTGTTGCATATTGCCCGAACTTGCTACAGTGAAAACACTTGATGTTTGACAAGTCCTTTTTCTTTCCACTCTCCTCACCTTGGCACTTATTTTCATAGGATTTCTTTTATTTTCTGACTAATGCAAAGTCCTCTTCCACTTATTTGGATGAGGTCCCATCTCTGGTGTTCCATCAAATCGCTTCTTGGACCAAGTCAGACTACAAATGCTCCCACACTTGTAGCTTCACCCTCCCATTAAATGAGTCATGGTAACTTTTCCAGCTCTTCAGAAGGCATAGAATTGTTAGTCTCACCAGATCATCTTCAAAAACTATAACACCGACACTTCCAAGCTCATCCCGACGTTGGGTGAACTTGGTCAATTACTTCGGTATTATGTTGTCCTTATCCATATTGATATTTCTGAGCTTGTCCTTCAGTGTCAACTTCCTGTGGTCACTATTATTTTGAAACAAGTTTGTCAAGGCCTTCCACATTGCAAATGGAGACTTCTTACCATGGAGGTTCGAGACAATATGATCTTAAACTCCTTCTAGGATAATCCTTCTCACCTTTGCCACACACTTTCTCTACTCTACTAGATCTTGAGCATCAACCGTTGGAGGCTTAGCAATAGCTTTGTCTATGAATTCCTTAAGCCTATTGTCTTCCAACACTTCTTCCACCTTGTCCTTCCAAGAAATATAGTTTGAACTACCCTCAAAGTTATATTCAAGTCTCATTTCGTAGAATGACATCCTACTGGCTCTCAAGTATGATACTGCAAATTTGATTTCTCCTACAAAATACAAACTTTTATTTTCCTCTTCTATAGTGATTTCAGTGATGACACCATTTAGAAATTCCTTGTATATTCAAACTACAAATTGTAATATGCTAAAACAATTGACTTGAATATACTCTACTTGTCAGCAAAAATAATAATTGATCGATGGAATCACAAATCATATAAGAGAAATAATCAATCACATATAACACAATGATTTTCTATGGAAAGCCACAACTAAAAACTCCTGCTATCTGTATATTGCATTAATCAGAAAATATGAGAATATTACAATGATTTTGTTAAGCCTGGGCAACCTCTGCATAACCTCTATCTATCTCACTACTTCCTAGAAAAGCTTAAGCCAATACTTAGCCAAATTATTTCTCTCCCAAGTCGATATTTCCTTGCATTTTTCCCTTGGGAATTAGCCCCTATTTAATAGGGAAATTCCACAATTATGAATTGTGCAATCCTCGTAGGAATTCCTCTTATTACATGCACCATCGGTTTAATTTAGATGATTTAACAACTAACAGTAAATTATCCCTGAACTCCAATCTTAGTTGGGTCTTTCTTTGATCAAACATGCATGAGTCAATTATGAGTGAATATAGTTTATAGGTTGATTACTACATGAAGCACCACACTACACTTCAGGAAGCACCCCATTGTTCAACACGCAACACCCCACTATTGTAGGCTGCACCCCACTACTGCAGGTTGCACCCCACTACTACAGGCTGCACCCTACTACTACAGGCTGCACCCCACTGTTGCAGGCTACACCTCACTACTAGACCTCCCACTAATTCCTCCATAAGTTGGAACTAGTTTAACTAACTTTAACTTGGTTAAACATAATTAAATAATTACAACTCAAAATAAACTCAACTAGTGCTCCTAATTGTAGGAGACACTCTACATGACTCTAGTTAGACCCTCAACTAAAATTAATTGATCCAACTAAGTCAAATTAACTCAGTTAACTATTACAAGTTGTCATGATATGTGGAATTACAATTTTATTCCCAATTTAATTCAAGGACAAATTAAATTAAGATTTTTTCTTGATGTTATTTTTAACATTTCTTGTTGCCATTTTCAACACTCCCTCTCAACAAGAAAGGAACTCAACTCTATCCCAATATGGCATGTTTGGAATGTTTTTCATGCAACACTTTCTACTGTTGTTGTTTCTATTGCAACATCTGCAACCCAAAAAAAACATCCAAAGAAATTAAACTGAATCAACTGTGTCTATAACTTTCTACTGGGAAAATTGTGTTGTTGTTGACTTTGGCACTAAGCATCCTTCTCTGTTTTCAACACTGCTTTGCACTCCTCCATATTTGACTGAAATTGATCCTCCTACTATTAAATATTTTGGGCCCCCATAGAAAGTTAATAATCCATGAGGCAAAAAACACCTCAATGGACCCTGCCCAAATTTATGCACTCTTGGGACTATTGCTTCACATCACCCCACCTCTCACCTAGAGGTATGGTTGCATGTGCTCCCTCTTCTTACTTGGCTCAAAATTCTCCCCTACTGGAGGTATCGTCTTGAGTGGATGTCATCACTTGGTCTCCTCTCTTCTTCTCCAATTGTGGTTGCTCCACAACTTACTGATATTGCTTATGAGGCTGCATGTTGAGAGGTAATTTAGGCACCCCCTCAACCACCGAATATCTAACCATTTCCTTGATCCTTAAGGATTTGCATGCATCATGTACCTCAAGTGCGTACAGGTTCTTGAATCATACATAGATATGTTTCACTTGTCTTCTTGTGATATGTCTAAGGAAAATATTTCCTTTGCTAAATATCACATCATAGCAACAGTCTCCCAATACTGCGAAAGAAACAAGATTCTTATTTATTCCTGGAACATATATCACATCTGTCAGTATGATAGGGGAGCAAGACTCCCTCTGAAAAGTAACTATACCAATATCGGTCACACTATACCTCCCATCATCTCCAAACTCTATGTTGTACTTGAGGTCGTTCTCCTCCAAGTCACCGAAGAGATCTCTATTCCCAGTCATATGAAACGAGGCACCGCTGTCGAGATACCACATGCTTCCCATTATAGTGCTTTCCATGCATGCAATGAGAGTGAAATCAAGTTCAAATTGTGAAGCTAGATCTTCACCTATTTATACTACTGTAGGCTCTCCCTTTTGTGGGAATTTCGTGGCATAGTGCCTGAACTCACGAGAGTGAAAACACTTGATGTTTGACAAGTCATTCTTCTTTCTGCCCTCCTCACCTTGGGACTTATTTCCCTAGGCTTTCTTTTATTTGTTGACTAATTCAAATTCATCTTTGTAGGTTTTAACCTCATACAT
Source organism: Pinus taeda (assembly GCA_000404065.3). NCBI lineage: Eukaryota > Viridiplantae > Streptophyta > Pinopsida > Pinales > Pinaceae > Pinus > Pinus taeda. The sequence continues at coordinate 23,043 of APFE031046743.1, read as the reverse complement.
AAATCACCTGCATACGAATTCTAAAACACATAAAATAAACAATGCAAGAGCATAACACATAAAATACATATACACAGAGATTTCCCCTGGATCTCAAAACTGGGACTACTAGCTTGATTTTTCATTATATTCCTTTCAATTTCATAATACATATTTATACATGCCGAAGCATCCAATACCATGGACTGAAAACCATCGCGTCCAAAAGCATGTACAAAAATCATGCACAAAACCATAGGTGGGTCCCCTGAACCCCATAGAGTGGGGTTACCTACACCCCTCAAACCCCCTGGTACTCCCCCTGCTATGCAATTGGCGCAACGAAGGGGGGGCTCCGCCCCCCTTTTAAGCCCCTGGTTAACTATATGGGCTAGTTGTGGAAAGAATATAACACAACCCAACATTCTCCCACTTTTTGTTTTCTTTCCACACGGGGCCACAAGAGAGCTTAGTCATTTATCCAGCCCTGCAATGCCCATTGTTTCTCTACACCAAGAGAACTTCTTAGAGCTCATATATTTTGTCAATGTATCTGCAATATTCTTCAAAGTCTCCACCTTTACCAGCAACACCTTTTTGTCTTCTATTAAACCCATCACAAAGTGATACTGAACATCAATGTGCTTTGTCTTTGAATGATATGCAGGGTTCTTTGCCAAGAAAATTGCACTTTGGTTGTCACAGTCTATCCCTATAGATCCCTGTACTAACCCCATATTTGAACACAATCTCTGCAACCAAACTGCTTCCTTGCTTGCATGAGTGGCTGCCACATATTCTGCCTCTATAGTTGATAGTGCCACTACAGATTGTTTCTTACTCATCCAACTGACTGCACCTCCAATTAGGTTAAACACATACCCACTTGTAGATCTTCTTTGATCTAGATCTCCAGCCTAGTCTGCATCAAAAAATCCATGAATATCCAACACTCTGTCCAATCCTGGTCTTCCTTGGTAGCACAAACCATAATCACTAGTGCCACGCAAATACCTGAAAACCCACTTCACTACTATCCAGTGTTCCTTCCTTGGTTTTGACATAAACCTGCTCAATACTCCCACTGCATGTGTAATGTCTGGTCTAGTACAGAACATTGCATATATCAAGCTACCAACTGCACTTGCATATGGAACACGGGACATGTCCTCTTCCTATTCTTGTGTCTTGGGACACTATTCAGCAGATAACCTCACACCTACAGGAATGCGAACCTTCACCGATTTACTATCCTGCATATTAAACCTCTGACGTATTGTCTCGACATACTTCCTATGGTTTAACCAGAGCTTCCTCTTTGCTCGATCTCTTTTAATTTCCATGCCCAAAATATAGTTTGCAGCACAGAGATCTTTCATGTCGAATTTGGAGGACAATTGGGTCTTCAAATCCTGGATAATTTCTTTTTCATTTCCAACCAACAACATATCATCCACATACAAGACGAGATAAATAACACAGTCACCAATTAATTTAAAATACACACAATGATCTGCTTTGCTTCTGGTGAAGCCAAGTCCCCGTATAAATATATCAAATTTCTGATACCACATCCTTGGTGACTGTTTTAACCCATACAGAAACTTCTTTAACTTGCATACCAGTTTTGTCTTACCCTTCACCACAAAGCCTTCAGGTTGCTTCATGTAGATCTCCTCTTCCAAATCTTCATGAATAAATGCTTTCTTCACATCCATCTGTTCCACCTCAAAATTAAAAGCAACAGCAACAGATAAAAGTAATCTAATAGAAGTTACCTTGGCAACAAGAGAAAAAATATCACCAAAACCAATTCCCGACACCTGGGAATAACCTTTTGCTACCAACCGAGCTTTGTATTTCTCCACCTTCCCTTCTGCATTTGTCTTCTTCTTGAACACCCATTTGTTTCCAATGGGTTTCCTTCCAGACGGCAACTCCACCAGATCCCAAGCCTCATTTTTGTGCAAAGATGCCATTTCATCAACCATGGCCTCTTTCTAGAGTTTTCCATCCTCTGAATCTACTGCTTCCTTCATAGTTATGGGATCATCATCAGTAATAAATAAAGCAAAATTTGAATAGAAAGTAGATGGACTATAGCTTTCTGGTTGCCTTCTTTCTTGAACTGATCTTCTCACACCCGGAGTTTGTGGCTCTTCATCTTTTGATTCTTCCTCTGATGTAGAGTCTGATTCTTCCTCCTTTAGCTCAAACTCTATCTTCTCAGGTTCCTTTAGTTGGACTTCATGTTTAATAACATCTTTCACCTCTCTGAACACCACATCTCGACTGTACACAACCTTCCTTGTTACTGGGTTCCAAATCTTATAACCCTTTAAACCATACTTATACTCAATAAAGATGCACTTTTCAGATTTACTATCCAACTTGGTTTGTTTCTCCTTTGGAACATGTACATATACATCACATCCAAATACCCTCAGATGTGAAAGAGAGGGTTTCTTACCAGTCCATACCTATTGTGGAGTTTTACCCTCCAATGTTGATGAAGGTGATCTATTGACCAGGTAACATGCTGTCTCCACTGCCTCTGCCCTGAATTCATGTCCTAACCCATCACCATTGAGCATGCTTCTTGCCCTCTCCATCAACATCTTGTTCATTCTTTTTGCACCTCCATTTTGCTGAGGTGTATATGGAGTAGTCTTCTTCCATGCTATACCACAATTCTTATAGAATTCTTCAAGTTCCTTACTGAAAAACTCTCCATAGTTATATGTCCTCAGCACTTTTATCTTGTTCTCTGTCTAGTTTTCCACTAGAGCTTTGAATTCTTTAAACCTGTCAAAGACTTTAGGTTTCTTCTTAAGGAAATATATCCATGTATTCCTTGATAAGTCATTTATAAATGATACATGGTACACAGACTTACCCAGTGATGGAACCTTCATAGGTCCAAACACATCACTATGCACAAGCTCTAATATATGTTTTTCCCTCTTACCACTAGAGGGGAAACTCACCCGATTCTGCTTCCCACATACACAATTTTCACGGAAATCAAAACCTAGAGATTTATTACTCATACCTTCTACCATAACTTTACCATGAAGTATTTAAGGGCCCTTCTCTCCAATATGTCCAAGCCTTTGATGCCACAACATGGTCTTCTCTCCAGAGACCACTAGATTTTCTGCTCCACTTTCAGGAACCATAGAACTGCTGCACCCATCAATAATAGTGCTACCTTGCAGCTTGTACAGAGTTCCAATCCAAACTCCCCACATCAATACCAGTGTTCCCCAAACCATCTTGCAAGTTTCCTTCTCTCACACTATTTTTACACTTGCATCATCCAACTTGCTTATAGAAATTAGATTTCTGCCTAATGTAGGAATATGCAGAACCCCCGAAAGTGTTCTAACCCTTCCACCTTGCAACTTCAACTTTACTTTTCTGCGACCAATGATTCTAGCCTTCCTGTCATCCCCCAAGAAGACATCACCACCATCATATTTCTCATACTCGTAGAACCACTCTCTATGGGGAGTGAAGTGAAAGGATGCACTTGAATCAATCAACCATGCATCATGATCTACATGTGCACTTGAAGAAGCCAAGTACACATCCCCACCTTCATCTGAGGTGGTTTTCACCTCTGTAGAAGGAGCATCATCAGATCCCTTTCCTTTTCTAGGAGCTTTAGATTTACAGTCCCTTTTTTAGTGCCCTTCCTTTCCGCATTTCCAGCACACCACCTTTACAGGTTTTCCTCGACATTTAGATCTCCCTTTAGATTTAGATCTCCCACTCGATGACTTATTTTTGTTTCTGTTCTGGGACCGTCCTCGTACAGAAAAGGCATCACCATTTTGGCTCTCCATATTTTTCCGTCCCATCTCCTCCATCAGCAAGGATGAGACTATTTCATCAAACTGCAAGGCAGTTGCATTGCTACTTATTGCAATAACCAGACTATCCCACAAATCTGGTAAAGAACACAACAAACTGATGCACTTATCTTCATCTGAAATTTTAATACCAACAGATGCTAGCTGACTTACCATAGTATTAAATGCGTTCAGATGCTCTGTCATCGAGTCACCATCTTTTATCCTCAGGTTATACAACTTTTTCCACAAAAACAGTTTATTCACCAGAGACTTAGATTGGTACAAAGTCCCTAACTTGTCCCACTAAGCCTTCGCCATAGCTTCCCCTGATACATTCAACAATACTAAATCCAAGACACATAATCGTATTGTGCTCTTTGCCTTCCAATCCAACTTCTTCCATTCTTCATCAGACACTCCCGTTGGTTTAGTACCCAGATATACCATGATCCACTGGCCTTTATCCACCAATAGATCCTCCATCTTGAGTTTCCATAACTCAAAACTCTGAAAATTAAATTTCTTGATCTCTATCTTTCCACTGCTCACCGTCTTCTTTCACCACCAAAATTGATCCTGTAGATCTCCCACTGAACAGGGTCTACCACAGGCCCGAGCGAAACCCCTCAGCAACAAAGGCGTCCCCTTGAAGCCAAAACAACTATGATACCAAATGTAGGTTTTAACCTCGTACAGAAATCACTTGCATACGAATTCTAAAACACATAAAATAAACAATGTGAGAGCATAACACATAAAACACATATGCACAAAGATTTTCCCCTAGATCCAAAAACTGGGATTACCAGCTTGATTTTTCATTATATTCCTTTTAATGCTATAATACATATTTATACATGTCGAAGCATCCAATACCATGGACTGAAAACCATCGCGTCCAATACCATGGATCGAAAACCATCGTGTCCAAAAACATGTGCGAAAATCATGCACAAAACCATAGGTGGGTCTGCCCAACCTAACATAGCTTCCAAAACCAAAATTATCCATGGCACTGCCCTGGACCCCATAGAGTGGGGTTACCTACACCCCTCAAACCCTTATGACTCCCCTCGCTACGAAATCGGCGCAACGAAGTGGGGCTCTGCCCCCCTTCTAACCCCTCGGTTAACTATGTGGGCTAGTTGTGGAAAGAATATAACACAAACCAACAATCTTCGACTTATTTGGATGAGGTCCCATCTTTGTTGTTCCATGAAATCTCTTCTTGCAGCAAGCCATACCACAAATGCTCCCACTCTGGTAGCTTCTCCCTCCCATAAAATGAGTCATGGTAACTATGCCAGCTCTTTGGAAGGCCTAGAAGTGTTAGGATCACCATATCATCTTCAGAAACTGTAACACTGAGACTTCCAATATCATCTCGACATTGGGTGAACTTGGTCAAGTACTTCAATATTGTGTCATCCTTATCCATCTTGATCTTTCCCAACTTTCCTTCAGTGCTAGCTTCTTGTGGTCATTGTTGTTTTGAAATAGGTCTATCAAGGCCTTCCACATTGCAAATGGAGTTTCCTTATTGTGGACGTTTGAGACACTGACACTTATTTTTACAATGACAAACATATAAACAAATGTACCTCAAGCAAGCTAAGAAACCACTATAATAGTAACACTAACACTTCCTTTTGGAGATATGTAGATATTTCAACCATGGAGATTGTTCTTGTTATTGCATAGGAACCACTGTAACAACACTATGAAAACCATCATTAAAAAAAACAACAATATTCCTTTCTAAATCGTTTTTAACAAAGGAAAATAACACTAATTAACTACTTTAATATTTGTAAGATTAATGTGGCACATTGACAAAGAAATACAACAAGATGGGTAATAGACAGGAAAATAAGTGTAGTTAAGTAATAAAAATGGTTGTTTAGAATGGTGAAAAATGGGATAATTCAGTGACCCAACAACCTCTACAAACATCAAGTTATTCAATGGTGGAGTTGCTAGATGAGAGTGTGTTCTTCAAGTACTAACCGCTTACCAATCAATGTAGTTGATCTAAATAATATCTAAGAAACAAACTTTATCCTTGACAATAGTGCTAAAATATTACCTTCTAGGTCCTCACTTAATGTGTAAGATTCCTAATAACCAAGATATATGTTAAGGGATACTTCCACTATCACCTCAATAGTTATTTCCCTCTCTTTTCACCACCTCTTATTTAGAATAAGGGGGGATTCCCTAAGCAAGCAAAATCAAACAAGGTATAAGGAATGAAAAGGGCATATAAAATTAGAGTAAATATAGTGTCTAGTAATATTTTAGCAATAAATTTAGGATTTCTGAAAATAGTAAATAAGTCCATAAAATATTGTGTAAATAAAAAATTCTTGGACTTATGGAAAATTTGATTTCTAATTTCTTTAGGTGTAATTTCCAAAATAGAAATAAAATATAAAATTTTAATGTTTAAGGAGGTTGAAAGGGAAAACACATGCTTATATTCTAGATTGGGCTAACTTTGGGGTCTATGGGATAAGTTAATGGACTATTGGGCTAACTTTGGGGTCAATGGGGGAAATTAATGGACTATCTAAAAGATGTTCTAAGAGAAAATTGAGGTGCAAAAATGCATGGTACAACAATCTCTAAATAGATGGAAACTAATATAGAAAAATATGAAGCATGGGGCCTCTTAGAGATTTGTCTTCAAGAAATGCTCAATGGTGAAATCCACTAAGAGTAACTAAAGTAATGCCATTTTAATAGATTAGATGCAAATTGGATTAGTTTCATTAAAAAAAAAAAAAAAAACTATAGAAATGAATTTTCACTCTTATTTCAATTCCATTGCGGATGCTAAACCCTTCCCTTTGGCATCATAAACAAGATTTGACATTCATAAAATTGGCATTAACACTTCACAAACAAAACTCCAAGTAAAGTACCTCACAACAACAAGAAAACACCATCAATTTCCATTAAGCCTTAAATGTTTTAGAAATAGGTTTGCAAAGTTATGAACACTCTCAAAAACCATTACATGTGGGATGAACCTCTATTTTATAGAGTTTAGGCTCAAACATTCTCAACAATAAAATAATACTATACATGTTAAAATTATATATCTAGTCTCTAAATGCATAAAAATACTATTGCTCACCAACCAATTTGAATAGATAAGTCAAAACAAGTAATGATCTATTTGTGGATTAGTAGTGGCTATGCCACATGTATACATCTCAAACAACATGAGCTCCAAAAGGTAGGCCCCCTTCTCAAAATGGTGGAAGACCATATCAAATGTTCCAATGTGCACCCTCAAAGGCCTCTCCAAGAGAATTCCCTTCATTTATAATCCTTAAGAAATTCGCAAATAATAACCTCTAAATATCACATAGAGACCTCTATGTAGGTCACACCATTAACATGCATGAGAACACATGCTACAAAGTCATTCACATCCAAGGAAGAAATCCTTCTAGCCAATGGTTTGACCATGTCAAGCTACCTAAAAATTGATAAACAAATTCCTCCAATGTGGCATCCTCTAATGAACCTCCAAAAATGAAAATAATAATTGAAGGGTATGTTCCTCCACAATGATGATAAGTCACATCCAAATATAGATAAAGGATTGGTATTTGATATTAGAATGAGTCAACATATCCACCAACGCCTCTACTTCTGTGCTAAATCAATCCACTTGGAGAGTGAAAAAGTCAACATGAAGTAACTAGCAAAGGAGTGGAATGACCTCAATAAATATGCACAAAGTGGTTAGGTTGCTACTTTCAAGGCTAAAAACAATACCATAAATCATGTTATCCATATAAACATGTGAAAAAGGTACACAAAATGGAGTGCTTCAATTGGATAGTGAATAGGTTTGCATGTCACATCTACCCAAGGATATAAAATAATCAAATGGATAAGTGTGCCCTTGAAGAATGTGTAAAATTAGTTGTAATCGCCCCTTAACAAATAATATAATAAATCCTAAATAGAGTGTTCCCTTGATAAGTGTCTCAAATTGATTAGAAGTTCATAAACCAACAACAAAAATCTTTTATTTGTTCTGTTAGAGTCGGTCTGGTCAAGTCCTCCGTCAGGGATCAAAACTCTTTATGCATTTCATGATTAGGTGTCCCACTCCACTCTTCCAGTTGCATTTCGCTAGGGACATGCCATGATCTAACGGAGAAAGTCATGCTAGTCATTTTCCCTCATGTCTGGCCCCTGCTGGTTCAGGTCTTGGTCCATAATCACTGAAATTCATGATAGTCAAGGTCTGGTCATATTACAGGACAAAGTCATTTTTATGATTGTGTCTAGGAAACCATAAAATTGGTCTTTGAAAAACATGTCTAGAACAAGCCATGCAAGCCAGGGGGAGACGTTATACAGCTATGGTCCAGAAAGCTTCATCATCACCTGAAGAGATATCGACTCTTCTTCAAAACTCTGTTTTGAAGAAAAGTCAAACAAGGTCATTTATGACAAAATTTTCCAAAAATGCACAAGTTGATTTTTCAGATGCAGTCATGGTTTCTATGGCCAAATGCCCAGTCGCACAGTCCCCACAAAGAAATGCCAAAAATCCCATCATGAGAGCCAAAATTTAAGAGAAAAATGAAAATCAGGGTGTTTTAAAGTCAATGAAAAAAGTGCAAAACACAAACATTTGAAAGTGGGTTTTCAAGGAAGAAAAAATCAAACCAATTTCTCTCAAGCCTATATATATACTTGTTGTGGCCCAAAGCAAAGCCATTGTTCCATTGAAGACTTGGAGAGACATTACAAAAGGTGGGAGAGAAAAATCGTGAAAGTGTGAGTGAGTGAGAGTTGGTTTGGTAGGCGCGGCGCATACACCCAGGAGCGCGGTGCACACAGAGGGTGCGGCGCACTCGCAGCCTACCTGTCCTTCAGGTTTCTTAAGGGCACGACGCACACCCAGCGCACGACGCACTGGGCTTGGCGCGCAACACACACAGCCAGGGGTATAAAAACAGTGCAAATCGTTCCAAATCTCGGTGAAGGCTAGCAAATCAAGAGGTAGGCCCTGTTGACACCTCTCCTCTCTCAAATTTGTCAATGATTTGGTGTGCATATTTAAATGGTACCCCAAAAGCAAGATCGACCATGAAAAAATCATCAAGAAAAACGAGAAATGGGGCTGCAAAATGTGATGATAAACACCAAGGTTCTGCTCCCCTCCCCTTGTCCCCTCACTCCTCATCATTCCCGCCTCCATTCCATCATGTTTCCTAAGGAAACCACCCTAAAACCGCCACTAAAACCCTCTCCCCTGTTTTTCAAGCAAATTTGGGCGAGTTTACAATGCGCGGTGCACACACGAGGTGGCGCGGCGCACTCAGGGCACGCGATGCACTAGGAGCCCGGTCACGGTGCAAAATTGCCACTGGCGCGGCGCACTGGGTAGAGCGTGCGACACACAAACTTATAAGCCCAAAAATGTATTAAAATTCCCAAAACTTTTGTGAATAACCCTCAAGGTTGGAAAAGTAGCCCAACTACCTTCACCATTGGTAGTTAAACTTGAAGAGGAATGTGGGTATGATGACCATGAATCAAATGCAATTTTTTTTTAAAAGTAAAACAAAGAATGACACAAAGAAGGTCAAGAAGCTAGGGTTTTGCTACAGTGACATTATTGCTAAAGTATGCTCCTACCCTACCTCTACCAGCTAATTCCCCTGTAGCAGTTTCCCCTAATAATCACCCTAGCTCCACTGTAATCATACCCATTCATTCCCTTTATTCCTATGGCTCAAAATATCCAAACCCTACCCCATCAACACCATACCCAAAAATGCTCCCAAATCCCTGATAAATTTCTCCTTTTAAACCCCTATTCCCCTTTTCATCATTCCCCTCCTAACATTCCATGTTTTATTGTCCCCTTGGTGACAGAATTTTAGAGCATCTATCAGTTTCATTGCATTCAGAGGGCAACATAAAACTCAGGGTACAAGCAGCAGTAATGGCATCAGAAAATTCATCAGAGTATGAGGAGGGGACCCACAGTGACACATCTTCAGGAGAGAGGGCTCATAGGAGATATCATCGGAGTGGCATACATCTTAGAGATGAGCCAAACACCCTCACTGAGCTGCAGGTATGCCCGCTTGCCATGTCTTGTTTCCGGCACTTGGCATGTTATGAATTTTGTCAAAGGGTGGCAAATGTCAGAGTCCATCATGAGTTGGCCCACCTTTTTACACTTCATCTACAGGGAGGTCAATTCATCCTGGCTGGGGTCACTTTCACCTTGACACCAGAAACCATATAAGTGGCAACAGGAATACCGAACATTGGAGAGCAGTGGCATAATAAAAAGATGGTGGAGAGGCATCATTATGAGCCTTACATCAAGAACAGCTGCTTGAGCCAGCTCACCAGAGTTTTTCCATTCAGATTTTTGAGAGATGAGTATGCCCCACTCATGAGATTGATCATGAAGTATTTTAGTTGCGAGGGGAGGTTTTCGCGCCTTTATGCATATCACATTAGGTTTCTCATGCACTTCACCCAGGTGCGGATGATGAGCCTCCCATTTTTCATTTGCAACAACATTGAGAAGATGAAAAACTTCATGCAACGCAAGACCCCTCGACAGCAGCTAAACAATGTCTATCATTTTTCTCTCATCCGGATTTTGGTGGACCATCAGTTAGGATTGCAGGGTATTGCTTGGGAGGACTTCATCTCCCATGATTTCTTCAGCGCTCCACCGGTGGTATCAGAGGTAGAGCATGAGGTGGGGGGTCCTTCACATCAGTTTGAGCGCCATGAAACTGCCACCATGCCAGTATACATCACATACCAGAAGGGCAGTAGACCGTTTTTCGCAGCAGCAAAGCGAGAATCTCCACCCGGGGTGGAAGGGGCCTCGCTTCTGACAACAGCACCACAGGAGAAGGGTAAGGGCAAGGAGCCAGTGCAGGAGGAGGGACCATTAGGTGCACAAGAGACTGGTGTCATCCTCATTCCGGATGAAGAGACAGAGGCAGAGAATGCCAAACTTAGGATGACCATTCGGGAGCAGGACATGGAAATCAAAGACTTGATACTCAACTTCGAGAGCGCCAAATGGGTCATCAAGTATCTGGAGTGGAGAAACAAACATCTTGAAGACAAATAGACGATCATGGAGTTGCAAAGCATTCGTGAAAATCGACAAGCTGTCTAGCAGAGAGGGATCGAACTCACTACCTTGGATCAAGAGATCAACAACGACCGTGAGTCTTGGTTGGATCGGGTCAATATACACTTGGAGCAGTGGTTGGATAAAGCTAATAGGAAGAAAGACATGTTGAGGTGAATGACTCATCACTACCAGGCCCAAAACATGAGCTCCAAAGCAAGAATCAGGAGCCTAAAGGAAAAATTGAGCAAAGCGACAAAAGAGGCAAAGGAGGCAAAGGAGGCAAAGGAGCAAGATCAGATTCGAATCTTGGCTGAGGCTTCCTTGGAACAACATAGCACTTCATAGGGAACCTCCAACCCAAATTTCAAAAAATTTGGACAAATTTTGGTCACAGGCAAATTTTTGGAAACAAAACAGAAAATTCCTCCCTGTGCGCCGCGCCACTGGCGCGATGCTAAAATTCTAGGGCTCTAATCGAGGAATGGATTACATATTTGGATTCAACATCAAAAAATACGACTACTGGTGTCCGGGCAAGAAATTTTGACAAGATCTGGGCCTCCTAAACTTCAAAAAACATCCAAAAATGGCCTCTCTGCCACTTTTTTGACACACAGAAAGTAGTCTTAGCAGAATGAAGATTTGGAGGATCAAATGAGAACCAAATTTGGAAATTCTAGTGGGGTTAGAATGTAGACAGGACATGCTTTCCAACAGGCCCACTTGGGCACATTTTGGACACCTGCAAGTGCCCCAAAACGGGCTCCAAAGTGACATGATGCACAGATAATTTGGCACGATGCACAGAGGAAAAAACTGCCAATTTGCTCCCGTTTCACGAGATTTCTGGTCGTGACTTCTCCAAGTGGGCCCGGTCATCTACACTTCGGTTTTTTGGCACCAAAGGTGGCATTTAAAGAGTTTTCTCTCCATATGGGCATCTATCCAAGTGGAAAAGGAATGCAAAGGGTCACCCTAGCCAAATGTCATGCTTGCGAGCGCTGCACCTGTAGCTGATGGTTGGCTCTCCATCTCCATTTCGAAATGATTTGAGTAGCTTCCCAACCCCTGGGCATTCTATCTCTTCCTCACACATTCTATATATTGTATGCAAGTTATTTGCAAAGGGTTGGTTGGCTTGTAACTTCTGGGGGACTGTGGGAAAGAAACTTTGTTTTTGCACTGTATATTTTTTACAGAGAATTAATGAAAGGCAGCGGCTCTGTTTCATGAGATTCATGTGGTTATGAGTGTAGCAAGTGTGTCTCTTATGTTTCATATGTATCTTGTTATGTTTCATAGTTCATTTCGTATTCATTTCTGGTGAAATTTTTCGAGTGAGATTAGGTAGAATTCAATTTTATTACTCTACCTGTGGGAAAATTTCACGTATAGTGTTCCTTCTTCTATTGAAAAGGATTCATGCTGCCCATGCCCTTTTCACCTTCTTAACCAATCTCTCCATTCCTTTGTTATGTTCCATAGTTTCATTTCGTATTCATTTCTAGTGAAATTTTTCGAGTGAGATTAGGTAGAATTCAATTTTAATGCTCTACTTGTGGGAAAATTTCATGTACAATGTTCATTCTTCTGTTGAAAAGGATTCATGTTGACCATTCCCTTTTCACCTTCTTAATCAATCTTTCCATTCCGCCATATTTTAAAACTAAATTTCTATGCTTTCAACCTACCTTGCCTCATGAAATAATCTGTGCCTTTATGTTAAGTTCTCTGTTCATTGAGGTCCAGTGGTCCCATAACATCCTAGAAACACAGTCATTCACAAAAATCACTCCTTATATTCATTTTCACTTACTAGCCTAAGACAAATAGTCCCTTGTAAGTCATCTCAGGCCATGTCATTTAATTATTCACTGAGTGTGACTCAGAGAGATCCCTCTCCTGTTCTGGTAGGGCTAGCTACCAGACTGAGCGTGTTTTGTGGTTACCCTGAATTTTGCCTTCTTTAAGCCTGAGGTGAATAGGTGCTATCATAGTGGCGACTCCGCTGGGGAAGAAATAAAATCCCCTTGGTTTTTAATAATTCTAAGCTTCTGGATGATAAGTTTAGGATTTGATAGGCTGATGTAAATAGGTTGTGTCCTTTGATTTTTTCTCAATAGCACACTGACTTCTCGAAGATACACCAGAGCTAATCCAGATCCCGACCCTCCACTCATCTACGAAAATCCCAATTTTATTTCTAGAAATAGTCGTCAAGAAAGTTCTATATTGCCCATCCTCAAATCTCATTCATGCCCGGACATTTTTTAGTATATTGAAGAGCTAGAGTTTGACAAGCAATTTGAATTATCGTTGTTTGAAGCCAAGTTAGAAAGAGCGGTTGACTCTACTGTCCATAATCCACAATTTCTTGTAGACTTGGAGACAGAAAGGGCTAACCGATCTATTGATAACTACATAATAGCTTAGTTTCAAACTCCCATTGTTAGCCCCGTACAAACTGTGCACACTCCTCCAACGCCTCTGAGGACAAATCCACCGAGACTAATGGCTACACGTTTCACACCGCTTGTTTTTCCTCAAATTCTAGATGATATGCCCGCTGATTACCAAAGCAAAATCCCATTCTTTGATGGCACTCCTAACGACATTACTGCACAACAACATGTGGACAGAATGACATACTTTTATGAACTTCATGAGATAGATGTGGAAAACGTGGCGATGAGACTCCTTGTACAAAAATTTGTAGGTGAAGTAAGGAAATGTTTTAGAGGTTTACCGACTGCACGTATCACCACCTTGGCAGACCTAGAAAGACAATTCTTGAACCGCTGGGAAGTGAAAAAGAACCCTCTTCAAATTCTGTCCGAATATGAGTAAATCAAGAGAAACGTTGGTGAGTTAGTCCAAGATTATTGCATGAGATTCAATACAGTGTATAATGAAATTCCAGATGATCTAAGGCCACCCGTGGGACTAGCCATGTTGAAATTCCCGGATGGTTTTGATGCTGATATGGTTTATCAATTGAGAGAAAGAGAACCGGCTACGATGGAAGACATGCAAAAGATAACAGTCAGCGTTGAAGCAAATTTGCTGACCAAGAGGGCTAGAGCGAAAGCAGAAAAGAAGGTCACTGCCAAGGAAGAACCTTCCTCAATAGATCAACTACTTAGGAAGGTAGAAAAGATGCTTGAGAGAGTGACACTTGACAAACCGGAGCCACAAGGTAGAAATCCTAACTTCCGTGGCCAACAACAACCACAGTATAGGATAAGACAGAGAGATCAGCAAGCTCAAGAGCCAATTGCACAGTAAGCAGTACAAACACCTTTGTAGCAAAATCTTGTGCATGGACTGGAATCAGATGAAGATGGGAATGTAATGGGTGAAGAGAATCATCTCTTTACTCCTGATGATTTGCCTACTTATCTCACTGAAGAGGACGAGTATATAGAGAATTCAGCCGCACACAAGGATGGAGATTTAATTCTGGCAAGCGACACCGTCTTGGAGGAACAATTAGATGAATATCAAAGAGGCTACATGAATGCTCGTCCACCCAACAATAGTGATATTCACTTAGAAACAGGGATGTGCCAGTAAGGCCCATTCAGAAAAAGAAAGGTTTTGAAGCACCAAAAAATGATTCAGCTAGTATGCAAAAGAAAGGAAAGGAGGTGGTTGAAGCAGAAAGCAGCAAATCAACATCAGAAGAACCAGCACATCAGCAAGATACATCGAAAGAAAAGGAGAGGAAAGAAATCCCGGTCAAATAGGTGGAGAGGATTCTCACGTTCAATTTAGAGAATGAAATTTCCAAACTAAAAATATCCATCCCTTTGACTGAAATATTGAAGAACAACAGTTATAAAGGACAAGTATCTAAAATGTTAAATTTGGATCCGATGTCAGACATGTTGAATGTCGAAGATGATCAGCCTGAAATGATTTTTGGGCCAGCATCAAATGGCGAGTCTCATGACAGTGAGGTGCCACCTTTCTACATCAGTTCTAGGTTGCATGATTTCGTTTTACATAACGCCATGTTCGATTCCGGAGCCTCTCACAATCTTATGCCCAAGGCAATCATGGACAAGCTCGGTCTAGACGTCACCTGACAATATCATGATCTCTATTCGTTCGATTCCAGCAGAGTAAGATGTATAGGTCTCATCAAAGACTTGGTTGTGAGTTTGGATAAGCTCCCAATGAAGAATATATTAATGGATGTTGTAGTGGCAGACATTCCTCCAAGGTTTGGCATGCTTCTTTCTAGGTCTTGGTAGCGAAACTAAAAGGGACACTATAGCTAGACTTATCCTATGCAACGATCCCAGTATTTGGACAGATGAGGAAATTATATCGGGAACAGAAAATGAAGTACATGATCACAAGAAAGGAGAAACCAATAAATCATCCTATTAACTATTTACATACAGATTTAGAGTCTTTTGTTTTGTATTCAGATAGTTTGAATGATATAGATAGTCAGTTGGTAGAAGCAGACGATATTCCAGAAATAACAGAAAATTTTAGAGAAGTTTTAAAGAAAGAGGAACAAAAACAACAGAACACCGTTGGGCAATCAACTGAAAACAATGGACAACAAGCAAGCAAGGCACAACACAGATTTCCAGCACTTGCAAGAGGAGGAAGAAGGATTGTGGACCATGGATTTTGATGGAGCTGTAGGAAATGATGGCACTGGAATAGGAATTTGGGTACGCAGTCCCTTCTCCACCCCAAACAAGGTCCCTAGTAACGTACGGGTTTGCTCTTACAAGTTGGCTTTTGGATGTTCAAATAATGAAGCTGAATATGAAGCTCTGATTGTTGGCCTGAAAATTCTAAGAAAGTTGAACGCTAAGAGGATTTTAGTATATGGCGACTCTGAATTGGTTATCAATCAGGTCAGAGGCGAATATCAAGAAAAACATCCTAGGATGTGGGCCTACCATAACGTAGTCCTAGACATTTTGAAATTATTCTCAGAATACACCTTGACATGTGTGCCTCACATACAAAATAGCATTGCCGATGCTCTTGCTAAGGCAGCGAGAAGTTTGAAAATCCCAATGAACTCTAGCAACAAATTCGAAATCTATGTCAAACATCATCCAACCGTTCCAGACAATCAGAGATATTGGCAAGTGTTCCAAGATGATGACGAGATTGAGGATTTTCTGCAAAACAAAGGCAAGTTTAAAGAGACCTCAATTGATGAAGAAAATGATGATGGAAAAGGAAATGGTACAGATGAAATGCATATCAATGAAATGGATGTGTTGCAGCTGAAGAATAGCGTTATTCCCAAAGGCTTGATACCTCTAGAAGAACTCTTCGATCAGGATGATGTAGCCCACAAGCCAACATTGTAGCCAATAGAGAAGGGCGTGGAAGAGGTCAATATCGAGATAGCTACAAATCCTAAATTGGTAAAGCTGTCCAAAGCATTGCCGCCAAAGACCAAGGATAAATATATCAGTTTGATGTCTTCATTTGCATATTTTTTTTCTTGGGATTATTCCGATTTAAATACGTATGACACTAACATAATTCAGCACATTATACCCATTAAGCCTAATCAAAAGCCATTCAGACAAAAGTTGAGAAGACTAAATCCAAAGTTGCTGCCATCTATTGAAAAGGAGATCAACAAGTTGTACAAATCAGGAATCATTGTGCCAATCAGATTTTCAGATTGGATCTCCAACTTGGTACCCATAAGGAAAAATACAGGGGAGATTCGCTTATGCATCGATTTCAGAAATCTAAACAAAGTCTCATTGAAGGACAACTATCCATTGCCCAAAATGGACCACATTCTTCAGCGAGTAGTGGGGGCATCTCGCATGTCATTGCTTGATGGTTATTCAGGATATAACCAAGTTTCTGTTCATGAGGAAAACCGAGAAAAGACAACATTCACCACTCCATGGGGGACCTTTCATTACGCAAAAATGCCTTTCGGTTTGAAGAATGCGGGTGCCACATTTCAGCGTGCTATGGACTTGGCTTTTGCAAACGAGAAAGATGTCTTTTTGGTGGTGTATTTGGATGATTTGACGGTGTTTTCTAAATCTGATGAAGAGCACATGTACCATCTTAAAATTGTCTTCCTAAAGTGCAGAAAATATGGCTTGTTGTTGAATCCAAAGAAGAGCTTGTTCGCCATGGAAGAAGGAAAACTACTCGGACACATTATCTCCAAGGGTGGCATCCGGATTGACTTGGAACATGTGCAAGCAATTCAGCAAATAGATCTTCCTCGGAGTAAAAAGGAGATACAATCATTCAATGGCAAGATGAACTTCCTCTGCCGCTTTATACCCAATCTCGCAGAGCATCTAAAAGAAATGACAAACATGCTTAAGAAGGACAGCCAAGTGAAATGGACGGAAGAGGTGGTAAAGTCTTTCAATTCGGTCAAATTGTCTCTTTCCTCAGCACCAATTCTAGTAAGCCCGAACTATACTCAGGATTTCGTAGTGTTTTCTTTTGCTTCGGAGCATACTATGGTAGCAGTATTATTACAGAAGAGAGAGGGTCATGAAAGACCCATTGCATTTTTCAGCAGAGCTATAAGAGATGCATCTTTAAAGTATAACATCATTGAAAAGCAGGCTCTTGTGCTTGTGAAGGCATTGAAATATTTCTGGGTATATATTCTACATTCTCACGTTCTGGCCTATGTTCCCAGCACCGCTGTAAAAGATGTTTTAGTGCAGGCCGATCCAGAAGGAAGAAGAGGCGAGTGGATTATATCCTTGCTGGAATATGATATAGAAATAAAGCCCACAAAACTGGTGAAGGGATAGGGGTTGGCGAAGCTAATGGATGAATCAAACTTGCATGCTTTGGACATAAATTTTATTTCTGTTTTATCTGATGAAAACGATGAAGAAACGCCAATTCAGATATCTGAAATGTTCACTCATTCTCCAAGGTATTCTGATATCATATATGTGCTCAAAAAATTTTCACCTCCGCCCGGCATGACTAGGAACAAAGCGAGAACACTTAAGTTGAAGGCTGCTAAGTTCTGTGTTCTTAATTCAGCACTGTATTGGAAAGACCCCGGTGGAGTTTTGTTAAATTGTTTGGTGGAAGAGGAAGCAAAGCAAGTCATGGAGGATGACTGTGGAGGTCACCTCTTTTGGAAGTCAATGACGAACAAAATTCTGAGAGCAGGGTACTATTGGCCGACTTTATTTGCTGATGTATATAAGATGGTCAAGCACTGTCACAAGCACCAAGTTTTTGAAGGAAAGAAAAAGTTACAGCCTCTGCCACTCAAGTCCATAGAGGTGAGCGCCCCTTTTCAGCAATGGGGGTTGGATTTCATTGGCGAAATACACCCTACTTCTTCTGGACAACATAAATGGATCCTCACAGCCACAGATTACTTCACAAAACGGATTGAGGCGATCCCCACCAGACAAGCCCCAGATGCGGTGATCATTTCATTCCTCGAAAATAACATCTTGTCCCGCTTTGGTTGTCCGAACAAGCTGATCACCGATAACGCAGCAGCATTCAAGTCAAAGCGGATGGTAGAATTTTGTCATAAATATCACATTATCTTGGTTCATTCAACTGCCTATCATCCGCAAGGCAATGGATTAGCAGAGTCCTCAAACAAATCATTGGTCAACATAGTTAAGAAGTTGCTGGAAATGAACAAGAAGAATTGGCATAAAAGGTTGGTAAATGCGCTTTGGGCAGATTGGGTAAGCCAGAAGAAGTCCATAGGTACATCACCGTTTGAGCTGGTTTATGGAGTTGATATGGTATTTCCTTCCTCTCTCACTGGCCCGGTTGTCAGACTTCTTCAGAAGGCCGACAGCGAAGAAGATCCCATGCAAAGGAGGCTGAATCAAATGGTCCACTTGCAGCAGACCAGAGAGGAAGTCTTCAAGAACACATCCAAATTGCAGGAGAAAATCAAGAAAATTTATGATAGAAAGGAAAATATGGATAGATTTCGGGTGGATGACGTAGTGTTGAAATGGGATGCAAGAAACGAGGAGAAAGGCAAGCACGGTAAGTTTGAGAACCTTTGTAAAGGTCCTTTGAAGATCGTAGCATGTCGAGGGCAGAATGATTTTCTTCTTAGGGAAATAAACGGAGAGGATTGTCCAGGAGGGCTGATCAATGGTCGGTTGCTCAAGCAGTATCACTTCTAAGTTATCAAAAGTTGCTTCCACTGTCATTGTAAATACCATTTTATTTCAGTTTTGTTAGAGTTGTTCAAATTAGTTTTTAAGTCATTTTAATGTCAAGTTAGAGTTAGTCTTTTGGTATTTCAGTTTCGTAAATGATTCAGAGTCTGGTACTATCTATCAAAATGATGACTCCATAGCCCAATGGACGAAGGCACTGTCTAGCTCCTCCAGAGATTTGCTATTCTTGGCACCTCCAAGGAGCTACCATCCCCCATTGGAGCCAATGTTAGAGTCAGTCTGGTCAAGTCCTCCGTCAGGGATCAAAACTCTTTATGCATTTCATGATTAGGTGTCCCACTCCACTCTTCCAGTTTCATTTCTCTAGGGACATGCCATGATCTGACGAAGAAATTCATGCTAGTCATTTTCCCTCATGTCTAGCCCCTGTTGGTTAAGGTCTTGGTCCATAATCACGGAAATTCATGATAGTCAAGTTCCGGTCATATTAGAAGACAAAGTCATTTTTTATGATTATGTCTAGGAAACCATCAAATTGGTCTTTGAAAAAAATGTCCAAAACAAGCCATGCAGGCCAGGGGGAGACCTTATACAGCTATGGTCCAGAAAGCTTCATCATCACCTGAAGAGACATCGACTCTTCTTCAAAACTCTGTTTTGAAGAAAAGTCAAACAAGGTCATTTATGACAAAATTTTCCAAAAATGCACAAGTTGATTTTTCAGATGCAGTCATGGTTTCTATGGCCAAATGCCCAGTCACACAGTCCCCACAAAGAAATGACGAAAATCCCATCATGAGAGCCAAAATTTCAGAGAAAAATGAAAATCAGGGTGTTTTAAAGTCAATGAAAAAAGTGCAAAACACAAACATTTGAAAGTGGGTTTTCAAGGAAGAAAAAATCAAACCAATTTCTCTCAAGCCTATATATATACTTGTTGTGGCCCAAAGCAAAGCCACTGTGCCATTGAAGACTTGGAGAGACATTACAAAAGGTGGGAGAGCGAAATCGTGAAAGTGTGAGTGAGTGAGAGTTGGTTTGGTAGGCGCGACGCATACACCCAGCAGCACGGCGCACACAGAGGGCGCGGCGCACACGCAGCCTGCCGCCGTACGTATTTCTTAAGGGCACGATGCACACCTAGCACACGGTGCACTGGGCTTGGCGCGCGACGCACACAGCCAGGGGCATAAAAACAATGTAAATCGTTCCAAATCTCGGTGAAGGCTAGAAAATCAAGAGGTAGGCCCTGTTGACACCTATCCTCTCTCAAATTTGTCAATGATTTGGTGTGCATATTTAAATGGTACCCCAAAAGCAAGATCGACCATGAAAAAATCATCAAGAAAAACGAGAAATGGGGCTGCAAAATGTGATGATAAACACCAAGGTTCTGCTCCCCTCCCCTTGTCCCCTCACTCCTCATCGTTCCCGCCTCCATTCCATCATGTTTCCTAAGGAAACCACCCTAAAACCGCCACTAAAACCCTCTCCCCTGTTTTTCAAGAAAATTTGGGTGAGTTTACAGTGCGCAGCGTGCACACGAGGTGGCGCGGCGCACTCAGGGCGCGCGGCGCACTGGGAGCTTGGTCACAGTGCAAAATCGCCACTGGCGCGGCGCACTAGGTAGTATGTGCGGCGCACAGACTTATAAGCCCAAAAATGTATTAAATTTCCCAAAATTTTTGTGAATAACCGTCAAGGTTGGAAAAATAGCCCAACTACCTTCACCATTGGCAGTTAAACTTGAAGAGGAATGTGGGTATGATGACCATGAATCAAATGCAATTTTTTTTTAAAAGTAGTACAAAGAATGACACAAAGAAGGTCAAGAAGTTAGGGTTTTGCTATAGTGACATTATTGCTAAAGTATGCTCCTACCCTACCTCTACAAGCTAATTCCCCTATAGAATTTTCCCCTAATAATCACCCTAGCTCCACTGTAATCATACCCATTCGTTCCCTTTATTCCTATGGCTCAAAATATCCAAACCCTACCCCATCAACACCATACCCAGAAACGTTCCCAAATCCCTGATAAATTTCTCCTTTTAAACCCCTATTCCCCTTTTCATCATTCCCCTCCTAACATTCCCTGTTTTATTGTCCCCTTCGTGACATATTTTCAGAGCGTCTATCAATTTCATTGGATTTAGAGGGTAGCATAAAACTCAGGGTACAAGCAGCAGTAATGGCATCAGAAAATTCATCAGAGTATGAGGAGGGGACCCATAGTGACACATCTTTAGGAGAGAGGGCCCATAGGAGACATCAACGGAGTGGTAGACATCTTAGAGATGAGCCAAACACCCTCACTGAGCTGTAGGCATGCCCGCTTGCCATGTCTTGTTTCCAGCACTTGGCATGTTATGAATTTTTTCAAAGGTTGGCAAATGTCAGAGTCCATCATGAGTTGGCCCGCCTTTTTGCACTTCATCTACAGGGAGGTCAATTCATCCTGGCTGGGGTCACTTTCACCTTGACAGCAAAAGCCATATCAGTGGCAACAGGAATACTGAA
Source organism: Pinus taeda (assembly GCA_000404065.3). Lineage (NCBI taxonomy): Eukaryota > Viridiplantae > Streptophyta > Pinopsida > Pinales > Pinaceae > Pinus > Pinus taeda. The sequence goes on along the minus strand of APFE031046743.1, from coordinate 1,387 downwards.
CATTGGAGAGCAGTGGCATAAGAAAAAGAAGGTGGAGAGGCATCATTATGAACCTTACATCAAGAAAAGCTACTTGAGCTAGCTCACCAGAGTTTTTCCATTCAGATTTTTGAGAGATGAGTATGCCCCACTCATGAGATTTATCATGAAGTATTTCAGTTGCGAGGGGAGGTTTTCGCGCCTTTATGCATATCACATCAGGTTGCTCATGCACTTCACCCGGATGCGAATTATGAGCCTCCCATTTTTCATTTGCAACAACATTGAGAAGATGAAAAATTCATGTAGCGCAAGACCCCTCGACAACAGCTAAATAGTGTCTATCATTTTGCTCTCATTCGGATTTTGGTGGACCATCAGTTAGGATTGTAGGGTATTGCTTGGGAGGACTTCATCTCCCGTGATTTCTTCAGTGCTCCACCGGTGGTATCAGAGGTATAGCATGAGGTGGGGGGTCCTTCACATCAGTTTGAGCACCATGAGAATACCACCATGCCAGTATACATCACATACCAGAAGGGCAGTAGACCGTTGTTCGCAGCAGTAAAGCGAGTGTTATCTCCACCAAGGGTGGAAGGGGCCTCGCTTCCGACATCAACACCATAGGAGCAGGGTAAGGGCAAGGAGCCAGTGCAGGAGGAGGGACCATTAGGTGCACAAGAGACCGGTGTCATCCTCATTCTGGATGAAGAGACAGAGGCAGAGAATGCCAAACATAGGATGACCATTCGAGAGCAGGACATGGAAATCAAAGACTTGATACTCAATTTTGAGAGGGCCAGATGGGTCATCAAGTATCTGGAGTAGAGAAACAAACAGCTTGAGGACCAACAGACGATCATGAAGCTGCAAAACATTCATGAAAATCGACAAGCTGTCCAACAGAGAGGGATCGAACTCACTACCTTGGAGCAAGAGATCAACAACGACCGCGAGTCTTGGTTGGATCGGGTCAATCTACACTTGGAGCAGTGGTTGGATAAAGCTAATAGTGATAAAGACATGCTGAGGCACATGACTCATCACTACCAGGCCCGAAACATGAGCTCCAAAGCAAGAATTAGGAGCCTAAAGGCAAAATTGAGCAAAGCGACAAAAGAGGCAAAGGAGGCAAAGGAGGCAAAGGAGCAAGATCAGCTTCGAATCTTGGTTGAGGCTTCCTTGGCACAGCATAGCACTTCATAGGGAACCTCCAGCCCAAATTTCAAAAAATTTGGGCAAATTTTGGTCACAGGCTAATTTTTGGACACAAAATAGAAATTTCCTCCCTATGTGTTGCGCCACTGGCGCGACGCTAAAATTCTAGGGCTCTAATCGAGGAACGGTTTGCATATTTGGATTTAGCATCAAAAAATACGACTATTGGTGTCCGGGCAAGAAATTTTGA